>LPNX011103982.1:81490-181989 GCA_001517045.1 Pseudotsuga menziesii
CCGTCAACAGCTCCCCAGTGGAGTTGCCAATTCTATTGTTCAGGAATAAACACCCTTGTAACCTAGGGTCTGGGGTTACCAACGTACTTCTAAAACTTGCAGACAATCAACTTTAAAGTACAGAAAGGAAATAGGAAGATATGGTGGACTCACCCGATTAACGATGATTGATCCAAGCTTTGTCTTCTCCCGCTCTGCTCCTCTCCAAAGCTTTCAGGGATGCACATCCTTCACATGCAAAGATACAATTCTCCAAGTACAATCTTATACATGTATATATGACAAGTTAGATGAACAATATATAGAGTGCTTAATCAAAAATATTCATCAAACAATGATACATGAANTTGACCCGATAAGAAATGTAAAACAAAGGTGTATATTTCCAAAGCAAATTACCACTACTAAAAAACAAGCTTCTTTTCTTCTTTTTATTGTAAATATAAATTGATGAAAATGCAACGATAAAGAGAACACTAAGACTATATTTTTGTAGTTTTTTGAGATTATATTTTAAAAATTGAAAATAAAACTACTCTGTGCAAAATCAAATGCAAAAGCTTCTAAATGTTTTCTTTTCACTTTTTAAAATGCTCAAAGACTACTATGCACCTTAATGCAAAAAACTTGAGTATGTTTGAATTAAACTAACTGTATAAAGTAAGCAGACTGAAGTAAACATATTAAAAGACCAAAGATCAACCTCCTAAGGAAGACTTGGAACCCTAGCTTGGGCGGACATAATGAAAGGAAATCACTGAGATCACACGAAGGCAAGTGGAAAACCAAATACTACCCAAAAATAGAAAGGATACACAGTGCCTAGAACCTTGATCACTGATTCAGGCAACCAACACTCGAACCTATAACCCAAACAAGCAAATCCAATTCAAGTTGCTAACAGAAGACAATCCAAACAATAAGAACTCAAGGGCTTTACAAGAAAGCACAAGGTATGGCTAACAAGGTCATCAAACTCACAATGCACTGCTTATATGGAAGATCAACCAACAAACAAACTTTAGAAAGGGACAAGGACAAGCAAACCCTAACCCAAAAATTTGAATACTCAGGCTTGTACGCGACTGTGTACAAGGGAAACCCACGTACTATACGCGACTGTCCTAGAGAATAACCCACATATGCAGGCCTCTATATGCGACTGTATGCAAGAGCAACCCGCATACATGTATAAAATTTTCTAATAAAAAGAGAAAATTTTCAAGGTCTTCAAACACTACCCTAATCATGAACCAAGACAGGAGACCACACATACAATCAAGGCAAAGACTGGGCAACGGTAAACAGAAATAACCCACAGCAGTCTAGGCTCCTGTTGTGCACTCGCTCAACAACCTTCTAAAGTCATTATTGCACCAAACAAAATGGGATTTTGTTTCATGCAATGTCTTATACTTTAGAAGTGATATGNTTAACACAAGGTTGGAAGAAGAATTCTCTTTATTAACAATAGTGAATGAGATAAGTGTACAACCCAACACCTAAAACAAGGACTCCTCTTCAACCAAAGGATTCTGAGTTTTGCTGCTCCAAAGACTTCTGAAGATATACCACCAGCATAACTTTGCTCTCCGAGATTGATTCATTAATGCCCTCCCCAAGGCCTCTATTTATACTTTAGGAAATAGAGCAGTTTCGAAGGTTGAGGAGGTTGAGACAGTTGAGATAGTTAATGATTAGGGATCAACAAATCTCCATTAATCGTGTTTTATTATTTTTATTGTCAAATGGATGTGTACGTGAGTATTGATACTGGCAACCCGTGTATGACACGCAAGTTGCTATAAGGGAAACCTGTTGTTGGGACGCGCGCCTTAACGGTCACTAGTTTTGGTAACTCCGCGGCTTTTGTGGAAGCTTGTAAGCGGAGTTATGACTCAAAATAGTCTTAGGGGTGTCGGGGTTGAGTCAAACCCCTCTTTTTGTAATTATCCACAAATTTTGAGTGTAAGCCCATGATTTTGTAATAGTGCAACTTGTATAAATAGGCACTCATGTAAAGATGTCGAGGGTATCTAATGAAATGAGGATCATCTGATGTGAAGAAGATAGATCTAATTTTGGGGTTTTAAGGTCTAGTCCCAGCTGTGTGCGTGGACGACCTCTGCAGCTGTGTGCGGAGAGGGTTTTGTAAGGAAAGGAACTGCAGCTGAGTGTGCAGCTTAGAGATTGTAAGAAAGGAACTGCAGCTAAGTGCGCAGTTAGGCTTGAAGGGTGGATCTGCTGCTGAGTGCGCAGAGCAGAATTTTTGTTTTGTAAGAAGTGGAATAAAAGCGCAGTTTTGTGGATGTAGCCCCTACACTGGGGGTGAACCATGTTATATCTTGTGTTGTGGTTCTTTTATCTTGTTTCTGTTATAGTTTTATTTTATGCATTGATAAGTAGGTAATTGATAAAGTAAGATAACTGTTAATATTAACTTCGCTGTGAATTCCCAGTTAAGGGTTAAGCAAGAAACGTCTTTTATCTAACTGCGAAGATAATTAAGTGAATGTCGAAGCTTTGTTTGGTATAAATACTTGTTGTTAAGGTTAAAGGTACAATAATATCCCTCTTCTACTTGCAGAAACCTGGTTCTGCGGCACCCCATAGCTGATTCGGGTGAGACTGCAACCTGTTCGCAGGTTGTTGCCGAAAGGGCCAACACTGTGGGTCTGTTTGTTGGTGCGAAGTTAATGGTATAAAACCCGGGTCTGCCCTATAGCCCAACACCTGCGTACAGATCTGTACCCAGGTTGCAATGAAGATACTCGCGTACAATACGCGGGATGCTATGGAGATAGTCATGTATGTACGTGAGTTGCTGTTGAGATAGTCGTGTACGACATTCAACATATGAAAATGTAAAATGGCAAGCTGGTTGGATAGTGAATGCATCTCATGTCATGCCCATCTATAGTGTTTAGGCAACCTTCAATCCATAAGTGTCCTTTTGTGTGCCAACATATGGAGTGTCAGCTGGAGAAGTGCCATTTGGGTTGATAACAAACAGTAACAAGATTCTCCAAGACAACAGACTGGGGTTCCATAAGCACTTCCCCTACAACCAAAATTTCCACTAAAGACATTGGACCCAAAAAACTTTTAGCTCTAAATAATCATCCCCTCCCAATATTGACAATGAATTTAAGATCTCATCAACAAAAATAAATTTTAAAAGGAAAGGGACTGATTTAGCAAACTTACCCACAAAATTTGTTATTGAACCATGGTCCAAAGGAATAGTAAAATTTAACCCAAATTCAATTCCATCCAACCCCTCCTCTTCAGGATATGATACCTCAATTGTGCTCTGATATGGCCCATTTCACGGCGCTTATTACGATGGAACATAATTCTGCAGTAGCCCAATCTTTGAGCAAAAGAGTCACCATCCCATATAATATCCAACTCCTTAGGAACCCTTCAGGGTCTATCTCAACTAACATCCTCGACAATTTCCTATCATAACCCAACAATTGCTCCTCCTATATCAAAATAAAGTGACCAATGGAATTTGCAACCACCATGAAACCCTTTAAACTCCAACAATGAAGAGGAAAACCCGAAAGAATCACCCACAAATGCCTCCATGACATTTTCTCCTTCCAAGGATCGAATCCTACATGCCATCAATATAGAAGCAAAGATCACATACCAAGGACCCAAAATATTTCCTCAATCGCCTACCTATCTTCCTATGAAAGAAATTGAAAAATTATCCAACCATTAACCGACATAAGAACTCTACGTATATTTCGAATATAGGGTTTCCATTTAACCAGAATCCATATAAGAGTCTCCTCTCTCATTAACCTAATGAATTCAAAATTTCCCAAAAGAGCACACTGAGCTAAATCCATCACCAAATCCATTGTAACATCCTTTCCCAACACACACAAAGACTTCATCTCTTGGCTTTCTCAAATTTTAGTCTCATTTTCGACCTGTTAGCTTCAGGATCCTCACGAAAGTGTCCTTTAAGTTTCACATCTCGAACAACCCTAATCTTCCCAACTTGCTTATGTAACTCCTCTGACTAATTCAAAATCCTTGTCTTCTCAAAAATTGAAACCCTATATCTGTAACACCCCGGTTTTGACCCCATGGTATTAAAATTGTAGATGATGTATATATTGTATTAAATCATGGCAAGGAGCTCAAGGCCAAGGCCCTACCATTGATTTGGTGTTTTGTGTATCAACGATCAAGGTTGATGTCGATGGTTCTCATGTTGGTCAGTCACGGTATATTTTGAGATATCATGGAAATATGCAATTTAATAAAATACCACAACTAGCTATGCACTGCAACGAAAGAGATGGGTGCATGATTTCACAAGGAATAGGGAGGGGAGTTAACCAAACCCTTTGATCCAATAGGGTGAGACCAGATGTTGATGAGAGAAAACATAAGCTCTCATCTACCCTTTTTGTCCTCTACACTCAATCATTCAATTCTTCCAGAAGAGTGGTTGAGGCAGTTAATTCCTTGGGCAGAGCAAGGCGTGGCAGTTGGTTTCGTGACTGAGCCAACCAACAGTCTGAGCAAACTTGTAGCATAGGGGAAGCCGTATTCTTACTTCTGAAGCAAGTAATCACGTGGATGCGTGCCCAATCCGTCAATCCTGAGTTGCCCAGAATGTTTTTGGTCATTCTTCCATTCCATTTTTCGATTCATGAGATTATTCACTATCCCGAGTCACAGAACGAGTTGTTGTTCAACAATGTTTTTCTCGTGCAAAGTTCTTCCTCCTCATGCAGTGAGAGCTAGCAGAGTATTTCTATGCGTTTCTGCAGTATTTTTTCTGTGTTACAGAGTGGTATGGAACCCGAGTCTCTTATGTACAAGTGAAACCTTGTTTCTCCTGTGTTATAGAGTGGAGCCCTATGTTTTTGTGTCCCCTTGTGGTTTGTTGTTATGTGTGCCCTGGTTTGGGCCTGAACTGTATACAAGACTTAGGAGTGGAAGAGATGCCTAATTGACTTGATAAACCTAGTGAAGAGAGGAACCTCACAAAAAGATAAGATTGGCTGGTGAATTTTCTATGCACATCCTGAAGAGAACTGTAAGGGAAGGTATAGCCCGAGGGATTGTGTAGCAGAGAAGGCAATACTTCCTTATGTTGGGTATGTAGGTATTGTGGATACCATGCTAGATAGATCTTGTGGAGGTGTCCCTAGCTGTGTGAATGAGCCACTAGCTTAGCAATTCTACCTTTTAACTGCCTTAGCAACCTAATAAACCGAAACGTAGGTTGGCTTGGCTAACAGCCTGATAAACCCAATGGTATATTGGCTTGGATGGGCAGCCTAATAAACCCAATCGTATATTGTCTTGGCTGAGCATCCTGAGAAACCCAATGACGTGTTGGCTTGGATGTGTCTTGATGTGCATTTAGCCATGTGTGATCCCTGGTTGGACAACCTGATAAACCCAATTGTTAGCTACCTTGGTTGAGTAGCCTGATAAACCCATCTGTTAGTGGGCTTGGCTGGTCCTCAATGTGAATGTTGGCTTGACTTCCTGCAGTCTGATAAAACTAACTGTTAGTTGGTTTGGTTGAGTATCCTGATAAAGCCAAAAGTGTATTGACTTGTTTTCCTGTAGCCTGATAAACCCAATTATGTATTGGCTTGGCTGCACAATCTTATAAACCCAACTATAGGTTGGATTGACTGTGTTGATATGTTCTGCCTATGTGTGATCCTGTTGTTCCCTAGTTCCTTGTGGAAATCATGCCCAACTCGAGGCTGGTAGTTGTGTTGAGAGATTGATGAACACAACTGGCCTATGGTTGGGTGGAATGTTGCAGTGACATAGCTAGTTGTGGGACAACTTCATCTTCAAGATAAGTACTCTCTATTGTATTATTTTTGCACTGTATTTGCTTATGAATGTATTGAATATGTTGAATGCTTATTAAATATTTAAGTAGATTTTATTGTTGTTAAATGTCCCTCCATTTTGCATCTGTATATGCCTTGTATTTTCCATTGCATTTTGCTTATGATCATAGAGGTTGGATACTTGGACAAAGAGTCAAAATGCGGCTATCTTAAGGTAAGATGTGTTTTTCCTCCCTTTGGAATCCACTTGCGGATGGCAGAAGTCAGAAGTTGGAAGGAGGGAAAAATGAGAAAAAGATAAGGAAAAACTTGGATTTCCGCACCCCGAGCCCGCTACAGAAGGAAAAAATCAGCAAAGCAAAGAAATGTTAAGGAAAAAAGTTGGATTTCCGCATCCTGAAGTCGGCTCATGGAAAGCGGAAAGTCAGAAGTCGGAAAGAGGGAAGTCGAAAGTTGGAAAGTGGGAAACCACAAGATAAAGTAGTCATTTCGTGGATTTCCGAAGTCCAAAGTCAAAAGTTAGAAAGCGGAAAGTGAACGAGTAAGGGTATCATACATCGGATTTCCAAAGTTCGAAGTTTGAATCCAGAAGTTAGAAGGTCAGAAGTCAAAAGTCGGAATTCGGAAGATTGGAAGTCAAAAAGCAAAAAAGTGACAAGTGAGCATACCGCATTTCAAGATTTCCGCTACCTGAAGTCGGGAAGTGGGAAGTCGAAAAGCAAAAAAGTGACAAGTGAGCATAATGCATTCCAATATTTATGCTACCCAAAGTTGGAAGTCAGAAGTCGGAAGGCCGAAAGTCGGAAAAGTCAGTTTTAGTGCATAAACAACTTTTCTAGTTGCAGAGTGGATTTGTCCACTGTGAAACGACTGTTACAGTGGTGTTTATGCTTAAGAATGAAGTTAAAGGATGAACATGACCCGTGACTGTGTTTAACGAGAAAGAAATAATAAGTTTTAAATTATTGTGCATATCAATTAGGTGTATGGGCGCGTGGGTACATGGACATCGTGGTCTCAGAGCGAGTAGTGAAGTCGCGTTCCTCCCTTATATGCCAATGAAGAGGGGAGGGGATGTGACAGTGTGGTATCAGAGCTATTGGTTACAACATTGGGCCTAGATGGGCCAAGTGAATAGTTTTCAGAGCTATTAGTTACAACATTGGGACTAGATGGGCCAAGTGAATAGCTTTAAGAGCTATTGGTTTCAACATTGGGCCTAAATGGGCTAAGTTGAATATTTTTGCAAAGAGAAAACTATAGTGAACAGTCAGTAAGTGGTTTTTAAATTCTAAGATTTTCACGTAGCTAACAATTGTGTTTATTAACACATTTTGTAGAGTCACAGTTCCAATGGAAAAGTTGGTTTTGGCTTGGCCATGAGAATCAACAGCATGAATGATGCAGAAGATCCCTATGAGCTTGAGGTAGATGCTATGGGGGAAAACATTCGAGTTGGAAATGATGAAATAAAATCCAATGGAAGAAGATATCAAGAGACTCCCCCAGATATTGCATCCACGGCGAGAAGCCTAAGGTTGCGATTGCAAAGTTGCAGAGAAGACAATGAGAGGATGATTAGAGCTCGGAAAGAGCATAATCAGTTGAATGCAGCCATGCTCTAGAGTTTGACAAACATCCAAAGGAAGATGAACTCTAGGCATCGGGCAGTAAATCCAGAAGGAAGTAGGAGCAGTTCTAGATGAAGAAAAATGTCTTCCAGTGGATCATCTAACTCTGAAGGATCCACTGGGGGTTCAAGCTCTTATTCTCACAGGAATAAGAGAAACATGCATTACTGAAATGGTTCACATGATGAATTTAAGAAGGCAAGGCCTCTTACCTTTAATGGTGAGGTGAAATCCGGTCAAGAAGTTGGAGCTTGGCTTCTTGGGATGAAAAGGTATTTCCAAATCGGCCAAGACTACTTGGAAATATGAAGGCAAGGGTAGCCATATTCAATATGAATGGAAGAGCATCTATATGGTGGGAGCACCTCAGGCAAGTGAAGAAGATCAATGATAGAAAGATTGTGTGGAAGCAGTTCAAGAAATATTTCAAGAAGAAGTACCTCTTTGATAGGTATTATGATGATAAGATCAAAGAATTCCATGAGATGAAATTGGGATAGCTGACCATGGAAGAATATGCAAGCAAATTCTTGGCTGTTGAGGTATGTCAGATACATAAGGGATGATAAAGTGAAAATTCAATGTTTTCTAAGTGGGCCACCTTAGTCATATAAAGATAGGATTGATTTTGATGAACCTCGAACTCTAGAAGAGGTTATAAGGAAGGTCAAGTATTGGTATGATCAGAACAAACGCAAACCCGATTCCCATAAGGCATGGAAGGACAAGAAGAATGAGAAGTTTGACCAAAGGAAGAAAGGTTTCAAACCCTCTCACTTTCGAAATCAACAAAGGCAACCATCACAAGCCATGACTAAGCCAACCAGAATGATGGGAGAAATGCCAAGAGATCCAAAGAATCAAAGAGAACCACTCCAATGTTGGGGATGTGGAGGAAACCATATGTGCAGGAACTGTTCGCATGAGAATGGGTATGTAAGGCAAGCTCACAACATCCAAGGAGTTGAAACGGTGGGTCAAGTAGAAAGGACCATCCCTAGAATCTATGTAGCGCTAGAGGACTGCTAGGTAGATCACCAATCAACTATGGTTGAAGTTGGATGTAAGATTGCTAAGTAATCTATTTATGTTTTGATTGACCCTGGATCTACTCACATTTATATCACTCCTAGAACTATTGAGATTTGTGCTTTTAAGAAATTAAAGCATAGCAAATCATGGTTAGTTCAACTAGCCACTGGAACCAAGAGTAAAGTTAGTGAAGTGGTAGAAAGATGCCAATTGGTTATGGATGGGTTAGTCACCTATGCAGACTTGAATGTTCCACTTGGTTCCTATGATATTCTAATTGGAATGGATTGGTTAGAAGCACACAGAGTTAAGCTTAACTATTACCACAAGAAATTTGAATGCATGGATGAAGAAGGAAACCCAAGGGTCATAAGAGACATTCCAAAGGTGATTTATGTTAGGCGGATTTCAACAATGCGGCTGAAGAAGTTTTGTAGGAAAGGTTGTAGATTGTATGCAGACCATGTTTTGGAGGCTATGGAGAATAAAACTCCTAGGTTGGAGGACTTTCATGTATTGCAGGAATTTAGGGATGCTTTTCTTGATGAGATTCTAGGACTTCCTCCGAAGAGAGACGTTGATTTTACAATTGACCTTGTGCCTAGAGCAACACCCATGTCCAAGACACCCTACAGGATGAGCACACCATAATTGCTAGAGATGGAAATATAGTTGTAGGAATTGCTGGAAAATAAGTATATCAGGTCAAGTGTGTCCCCGTGGGGAGAACTAGTTCTGTTTTTGAAAAAGAAATATGGGACACTTAGGTTGTATTGATTACAGACAGTTGAACAAGGTTATTGTGAAGAATAAATACCCTTTACCTCAAGTTGATGACATTTTTTATCAAATGAGAGGAGCAAAGGTATTTTCAAAGATTGACTTGAGGTCTAGTTACCATCAGATAAGAATCAAAGAGGAAGATATTCATAAGACAACCTTCAGAAAGAGGTATGGACACTATGAGTTTGTGGTGGTACCATTTGGTCTCACAAATGCACTAGCTACATTCATGTGTCTCATGAATGGTGTTTTCAACAAGTATCTGGACAAGTTTGTTCTTGTCTTCCTGAATGACATTCTTATTTATTCTAAGAATGAAGAAGACCATGAAGAACATTTGAGAATAACATTGCAATTGCTAAGTGAGCATAAGTTGTATGCAAAGTTGAGCAAATGTGACTTTTATAAAAGATAAAATTCATTATTTGGGTCACATTATCTTAAAGGAGGGAATATTTGTGGACCCTGAAAAGATTGAGGGCATCATGAATTGGCCAACCCCAAGAAATGCGATAGATGTGAGATCTTTTATGGGACTTGCAGGATACTATAGGAGGTTCATTGAAGGATTCTCCAAGGTTGCACATTCAATCACTTCTTTACAAAAGAAGGGGATAAAGTTTGAATGGACACCAAGATGTGAAGAGAGCTTCCAGCAGTTGAAGAATATTCTTACAAGTGCACCAATTTTGAAGATTGCAGCCCTAGAAAAAGACTTTGTGGTGTGCACTGATGCATGCAATCAAGGACTTGGAGGAGTTATTATGCAAGACAACCATGTGGTATGCTATGTGTCAAGAAAGTTTAAGGAGCACGAGAAGAACTATGCTACTCATGATCTAGAACTTGCAGCCATAGTACATGCTCTCAAGATGTGGACACATTACTTAATGGGAAGAAAACTTGAGCTAAGGACAGACCACTGTGGTCTGAAATACTTGTTTGATCAACCAACTTTAAATGCTAGGCAAGCTAGATGGCTGGAGTGTTTGTGTGAGTTTGATTTTGAAATCAAACACATAAAAGGAAAAGAAAATAAAGTCGTTGATGCACTCAATAGGAAGGTGCATGAAATGCATGTGGAATCTCTTAGTACTTGCCAACCAGATTTGAGACAACATATTACTAATCATACTGCTGAGGATGAAATGTATGTGCAGATAAAAGACAAGTTGCAACAACAAAGCCTTGAAAAGAATTATGAGGGATATAAATTGGAAGAAGATGAACGTCTTGCCTATAAGAACATAATTTATATTCCAAATGTAGCACACTTGAGGAGAATTGTTATGGACGAAATCCATCAAGCTGCATACTCTGGTCACCCAGGATATCATAAGACAATTGCTACAGCCAGAAAGCAGTATTTTTGGCCAGGAATGAAAAAGGACATTGTTGAGTATATTGATAAATGCATGAGATGTCAACAGGTGAAGGTTGAACATCAACACCCCGCAAGTTTATTGCAGCCTTTTCCAATCCCATAATGGAAATGGGAAGTTATTTCCATGGATTCTATTATAGGATTGCCAATGACTGTGAGACAACATGATTCCATCATGGTTGTGGTGGACAAGTTGTCAAAGGCATCATGTTTTATACCATTCAAGTCCACCTATAAGACTGATGCCATTGCAAAAATATTCATGAAGGATATTTCCAGATTGCATGGATTGCCTAAGGTAATAAGTTTTGACAAGGATACCAATTTTACTTGCAATTTTTGGAAAAGGCTATTTGCATATTTTGGTACAAAGCTGAACTTTAGCACCGCCTACCATCCTCAAACTGATAGATAGATAGAGAGGGTGAACTGGGTTCTATAAGAGATGCTTCGCATGTATGTAATGGACAAACCATCCAAGTGGGAGGATTATTTACACTTGGTAGAATTTGCATATAATAATGGACAACAAGCATCATTGGGAAGGAGTCCATACGAAGCTCTGTATGGAAGAAGGTGTAGGACACTAATGACTTGGGATAATCCAGTGAACATGATTGTGCTTGGTCCAAAATTGCTTAAGGAAATGGAGCAAGAGGTTGCAAAGATCAGGAAGAACCTGAAAGCATCCCATGATAGACAGAAGAGCTATGCAGATAAGCATAGAGTGCATAGGTGTTACAGAGAGAAATTCCTATGGCTTGGGGTACCACAACAGACAGCTAGACTCCAGAAATCAATCTTTCCCAATATGCAATAGAAATAAAAACATCTAACACTAAAGGATCGAACCTCGTACCTTATTCCGGACGGTTGAAGTAGATCCCCGTTGAGCTTTCCAATCTTCAGCTTGAATTGTTATAGCACGTCCTCAACAACAAGTAAACAATACACGCATACTATATTTCATGGTGTTAGATCTATTCTAGCATATATAATCAATAATGTATAAGCATTTGACATATTCCAATGGATACAATATTCACTCAAATACACATTACTGGACAGGAAAAGATATTTCTATTAATATGAATCAGAGATTACAAGTGACAACCTCTGACGACACGTCTGCGAACCGGAGAAACTGAATCCCCCACTTGGGCCTCCACCACCTCAATCCTCCATCACTTCGATAGCAAGCTTACTAGCAAAAGGCAAGCTTGGGAAGAACACAACAGTGCTCCAAGGGACAAAGGGATGCAGACTCAAGCATAAGTTCTGGCAACAATGGACTATAGTTTCGATACTCTCAATTCTCTCTTATCTCCCTTTTGTCCCCCCATTTCAATGTACCAAGGGGTTCCTTATATAGCTTCACAGGGGATAATGAAGGGTCGAATCCGTGCGATCTCAAGGCATATGGAAGGCCAGGAGTCATATGAGTCGGATCCAAGTCAAGGAAAACTCCAAAAGGATTTGGATTATGCACACATCCCGATGTACGCGACTATAGGGGTCAAACCCGCGTATGTACGTGGTTATCGGGGAAAAAGTCACGTATATCATCTTTTATATAGTTTTAGGGATGATCAAGGTAACATCAAAGGAAAAAAAGTGGTCCATAAGGGCTAATGAGTCTGCAGCGGGACAGGGGAAGGCCATACAATGTGTGATTCACCTAGTGGGGTGAAAATCTCTATAACAGATGCCCCCTAATGTATGAGATCAGAGGGGTTATACGATGGCCGAAATACATTATAAGTCCATCCCAGAAGTGAAGTGATGAAGGTACCCAAATGGAAGACCAGCCACCCAATCAGCATAATACCATAATACAACTCTGCATATAATTGCAAATACATATAGCAGCCCCGGATACATAAGAGTACAATGGCCATGAATAGACATGAAACATGAGAACACATATGTGGTCATCGCCACGTACAATATACATAGATCAGAATCTCCATGATGAAGATATACAAAGGACCAAGATCTCCATAAAGGCTGAAGATATATAACAGATCAAGATCTCCATAGTGGCTGGAAATGTCTGACATATACTGGAACAAGTCACGAGAGCTGAAATCTCATGAACACTGGCACGATCAAGGAGGTAGCATATAGTGGATGCCACCAGTCTGGAAGGTCTTCTACACAAACCGCTACGAGTACATGTCCTACTATGCGAATAGAGGTGTCGAGGTCGAACATAGTATTCCATCGTCTGATTACCGGTCATTGATGTATACCGTTAACAGACGCGAGATCACCCACCAATAATGAAAATGGGAATCAAGGTACTAGAGTGCAAACTAACAAGTGTGAATAAATGTGTTGAGGTCGAACACTTGAGAGAATGCATCGATCATGGGACATTGATGTATTCCCAAAATTGTCGATGGCGAGAGAACCTGCCACTAATTACTGCAAGTCTCAAGGCACTCAAAATGACTCTAGACTCCAATCCCAGAATAAATGATCTGAAGTCGATGGGATGAAATCCACTGGAAGGAGGGCATTAGGGCATCCCCCATCATCCAACATGAGGTACTCAGCAAGGCTGTATAATATGGAAGAACTCGATCATAAGGTGCACGAACCAGTAACTGTATCGGGAATGGCCAACATGCAAAGTCAAGATAACTGAGGAATGGCCGACTCAGGTTTCAACTTCCTTCGAACAAGAGCATAACGGTGTATGGTGACTGAATGAAGGCAGCATAGACTCGATATACAAATTGGGACATCTCTATGACGCAGAAGGCATCAATAGAGGCTCCATAGGGACTGGAAGTTTAACCAATCGGTGGAGATAAAACTCAGATAACGAGTACAGCTCCTAAAGTCAAACTATAACCCAACCAATGGATGTGATATACAGTGCTTTGTTCGAAGGCGACACGACTCGACAGCTGCCAAAGATAATATCTTTTCTTGTCCAGCTTTTTGGTTTTTTGATTTTTTTGGTCTTTTTCAGTTATTTGAAAAGCTTGAAAAAAGAATAAACTAGCTTTATAGTTACAAACTAGGAGGAGACGAGTGTCATGAGGGCAAACAAACTAGTTCCAAGCAGTGGAACATACCTATGCTCAATGCAAGGATACATGTGTAGGATATCGACACTCGGGGGAAAATCCCCTCCCGGTAAAAAGGGAATCAAGCTGCGAAGGATGTAAATAAAGGCTCTGCATGGCTAGACATGAGACAAGCTCGGGCTATATGGCTGAAACGCAATGTCAGGGGAGCCGGCATAAAGCTCATGATAATGCATCCACAACTTGATACAAGGGAGTCCGGGGGGTCATGGCCAGCATAAGATCAAGAGAAGTATGAGGCTCTTGCTAAATGTCATGGCAATACTATACAACGGACTCCCACACCCTAAAGGGGAAACATCGGCATGGGCACCAAATGCAAATAAGACGCTAACTAGGGTACCCATGTAAGGTGAGTCTCTACCACTCATATCATGCCACTTCTATAGCAGCAAGAAGGTTCTGTGACATAATAGAGTGGGTTCGTACCTAAGGATATAGTGACATGGTCATAAGGTCATGCAAAATGCAAACGGTGGTGAACCTAACCTATATGCTAGTGTAGACGTTATACCTGAGATAAGTACGAACGGTCTCTGGTCACAAAAGAAGCATCCAACAGACAACTTCAGACCCAAGGAAGACCCAACCACACTCACAACCCACCCAGCAACTTCCCACAACATCAGACTCGCCAAAAGGGAGGATGTACGTGACTGTATAAAGAACAGCTGTGTATGTACGCACCTTTTGGCCAAAAACCCGCGTATACACGCGACTGTTGGCCAAAAACCCACGTATACAGAGAAGGCAGTGGTAAAAAGCAGGTCAAGGCCAAACCAATAAAGGGGAGTGTCAATGGACAAACATACTATAACATGCGACACAGAAACAGAGAGAAACAGAGAGCAAATCAATAATGACAAGCCCATTGTGCCCCCAACCCCAAAGAAGAACAAGGAACATCCCCAGTGGAGTCGCCAATTTTGTTACGGAGAGAAATTCCTATGGCTTGGGGTACCACAACAAGCAGCTAGACTCCAGAAATCAATCTTTCCCAATATGCAATAGAAATAAAAACATCTAACACTAAAGGATCGAACCTCGTACCTTATTCCGGACGGTTGAAGTAGATCCCCGTTGAGCTTTCCAATCTTCAGCTTGAATTGTTATAGCACGTCCTCAACAACAAGTAAACAATACAAGCATACTATATTTCATGGTGTTAGTTCTATTCTAGCATATATAATCAATAATGTATAAGCATTTGACATATTCCAATGGATACAATATTCATTCAAATACACATTACTGGACAGGAAAAGATATTTCTATTAATATGAATCAGAGATTACAAGTGACAACCTCTGACAGCACGTCTGCGAACCGGAGAAACTGAATCCCCCACATGGGCCTCCACCACCTCAATCCTCCATCACTTCGATAACAAGCTTACTAGCAAAAGGCAAGCTTGGGAAGAACACAACAGTGCTCCAAGGGACAACGGGATGCAGACTCAAGCATAAGTTCTGGCAACAATGGACTATAGTTTCGATACTCTCAATTCTCTCTTATCTCCCTTTTGTCCCCCCACTTCAATGTACCAAGGGGTTCCTTATATAGCTTCACAAGGGATAATGAAGGGTCGAATCCGTGCGATCTCAAGGCATATGGAAGGCCAAGAGTCATATGAGTCGGATCCAAGTCAAGGAAAACTCCAAAAGGATTTGGATTATGCACACATCCTGATGTACGCGACTATAGGGGTCAAACCCGCGTATGTACGCGGTTATCGGGGAAAAAGCCGCGTATATCATCTTTTATATAGTTTTAGGGATGATCAAGGTAACATCAAAGGACAAAAAGTGGTCCATAAGGGTTAATGAGTCTACAGCGGGATAGGGGAAGGCCATACAATGTGTGATTCACCTAGTGGGGTGAAAATCTCTATAACAATAGGGAGTTCAGTGTTGGGGATCATGTTTACCTTATAGTGAGGCCAAGGAAGAGTTCCTTGAAGCTTGGAAGTTGTGCCAAGATGCCACCTAGATATTGTGGGCCTTTTGAAGTGCTTGAAATAATAGGGCCAGTTGCATATAGACTTGCATTTCCTGCTAGCACTAGAGCTCATAATGTTTTTCATGTTTCATTGCTTAAAAAATGTGTACATGACCCTAACCATGTGATAAATTGGGATGTGATTTAGTTGGAACCCAAGGGAGAGTTCCAAACCGAACCATTATGCATCCTCGACAAGAAGGTCACAGTGCTTTGAAATCGAGCCGTTGGACAGGTAAAGGTGCAGTAAAAGCACTGCGATCCTAATGAGGCTACATGGGAGCTGGAGGATGCCATGCGATTGGCACATCCATTTTTGTTCAATTTTGCAGAGCACTGAGGACAATGCTAATGAAGGGGGAGAGGAATGTAACACCCCGGTTTTGACCCCATGGTATTAAAATTGTACATGATGTATATATTGTATTAAATCATGACAAGGAGCTCAAGTCCAAGGCCCTGCCACTGATTTGGCGTTTTTTGTATCGACGATCAAGGTTGATGCCGATGGTTCTCTTGCTGGTCAGGAACGATATATTTTGAGATATCATGTAAATATGCAATTTAATAAAATACCACAACTAGCTATGCACTGCAACGAAAGAGATGGGGGCATGATTTCACAAGGAATAAAGAGGGGAGTTAACCAAACCCTTGAGCCAATAGGGTGAGACCAAATGTCGATGAGAGAAAACATAATCTCTCATCTACCCTTTTTTTCCTCTGCACTCAACTATTCAATTATTCTAGAAGAGCGGTTGAGGCATTAATACCTTGGCTAGAGCAAGGCGTGCCAGTCGGTTTCGTGACTGAGCCAGACTGTAGTCTGAGCGAACCTACAGCCTAGGGGAAGCCACATTCTTGCTTCTAAAGCAAGTAATCATGTGAATGTGTGCCTAGTCCGTCATTCCTGAGTCACCCAAAATGTTTTTGGTCATTCTTCCATTCCATTTTTTGATTCATGATATCATTCACTATCGTGAGTCACAGAATGAGTTGTTGTTCAACAGTGTTATACTCACGCATATTTCTTCCTCCTCGCACAACGAGAGCTAGCAAAGTATTGTTACATGTTTTTGAAGTGTTTTTCTGTGTTATAGAGTGGTATGGAACCCTGCTCTCTTGTGTACAAGTGAAACCTTGTTTCTCCTATGTTATATAGTGGAGCCCTGTGTTGTTGTGTCTCCTTGTGGTTTGTTGTTATGTGTGCCCTAGTTTGGGTCTGAACTATATACAAGACTTAGTAGTGGAAGAGACACTGAATTGGCTTGATAAACCTAGTGAAGAGAGGAACCTCACAAAAATATAAGAGTGGCTGGTGAATCTTCTATGCACATCCTGAAGAGCACTAGAAGGGAGGGTATATCCCAAGGGACTATGTAGTAGAGAAGGGGATACTTCCTTGTGTTGGTTGTGTAGGTATTGTGGATTCCATGTTAGATAGATCTTGTAGAGATGTCACTAGCTTTGTGAATGAGCCACTAGCTTAGCCATTCTACCTTTCCACTGCCTTAGCATCCCGATAAACCAAAATGTAGATTGGCTTGGCTGACAACTTGATAAACCCAATGGTATATTGGCTTGGCTGGGCAGCCTGATAAACCCAATCATATATTGGCTTGCTTAAGCAGCCTGATAAACCCAACAGTGTGTTGGCTTGGCTGTGTATTGATGTGCATTTGGCCATGTGTGATCCCTAGCTGGACAACCTAATAAATTCAACTCTTAGCTGGCTTGGTTGAGTAACTTGATAAACCCAACAGTGTGATGTCTTGGCTGAGTAGCCTGATAAAACCATATGTATGATGGCTTGGCCAAGTAGCCTGCAGTTTGATAAACCCAACTGTTAGGTAGATTGGATGAGTAGCCTAATAAACCCAACAGTGTATTGGCTTGTTTTCCTATAGCCTGATAAACCCAATTGTGTATTGGCTTGGATGGACAGTCTGATAAACCCAACTGTAGGTTGGCTTGATTGTGTTGATATGTTCTGGCTATGTGTGAGCCGGTTGTTCCATAGTTCCTTGTGGAAATCATGCCCAGCTCAGGGGTGGTAGTTGTGTTGAGAGATTGATGAACATAATTGGCCTATGGTTGGGTGGAACGTTGCAACAACATAGCTAGTTGCGGGACAACTTCATCTTCAAGATAAGTATTCTCTGTTGTATTAGTTCTGCAATGTATTTACTTATGAATGTACTGAATATGTTGAATGCTTATTAAAGATTTAAGTAGAGTTTGTTGTTGTTAAATGTCCCTGCATTTTGCATCTGTATATGCCTTGTATTTTCCACTACATTTTCCTTATGATCATGGAGGTTGGATACTTGGACAAAGAGTCAAAATGCGGCTATCTTAAGGTAAGATGTGTTTTTTACCCCTCTGGAATCTGGCTGCGGAAGGCAGAATTCAAAATTCGAAAGGAGGCAAAAATGGGAAAAATATAAGGCAAAAGTTGGATTTCCGCACCATGAGCTTGCTGCGGAAGGCGAAAGTTGGAAGGCGAAAACTGACAAAGAAGAGAAAGGTTAAGTCAAAAAGTTGGATTTTCGCATCCCGAAGTCGGTCCGCGGAAAGCAGAAAGTCGGAAGTCGGAAGTCAAAAAGCGAGAAACCGCAAGATAAAGTAGTCATTTCGTGGATTTCTGAAGTCCGAAGTCGAAAGTTGGAAAGAAGAAAGTGAAAGAGTAAGGGTATTGTAGCTCAGATTTCTGAAGCCCAAAGCCGAAATTTCGAAAGTCGGAAGTCGGAGGGTTGAAAGTTAGAAAGCGAAAAAGTGACAAATGAGCATATCGAATTTCAGGATTTTCGCTACCCGAAGTCGAAAATCGGAAGTCGGGAAGTCGAAAGTCAGAAAGCGGAAAAGTGGCATGTAATATCCCGAATTTTGGACCTACCATTTATAGGCATGAGCTTATTGATCATGATGATTATATTGATGTTTTATTTTTATATTGGGTCAAAGACCCCACTGCATATGAACATGATGATTTGTTTTGTATATTGAGCGTAAGCCAATTGTTGATAATATATATGTATATATATGTTTTGTGTTGGGCATGGACCCTGAAGCACATGATTGATGAAATGTTTTGTGTTGGGTGTGGATCCTGAAGCACATGATCAATGAGATGATTTGTGTTGAGTGAGAGGCTCTGGAGAACATGAGTACTTACATTTGTGTTGAGCATAAAGCTCTGGAACACATGAAAATATAATTGGAAATGTTGGGCATAAGCTCTTGAGCATTCCATGTTGATGTTGAGCATAAGCTCTAGAGCATCGGATCCTTGGCCATTGTATCCCTAAGTGTATCATCAAAGTACATCCTAGCATTTAGTGTTGAGTGAAAGCTCTGGAATTGCACTATGTTTGTAACTCCTTGTTATAGGCATTGAGTATGGGCTCTGGTAAGCGCTAGGGGTTACTGAAAAGAATTTAATAACTTCCGAGGGAAAAAGGCTCGAGAAAAATATTGATCATCATCATACTTATTTACAAGTGATTAAATGAAATTTTGAATTATGTATTCTCATCAAAGTACTGAAGAGCTACCGCGTTATACGAGGGAAATCCAACATGCAAGGATGTTTAGAGTTGCCTAGCCTAGTAAACCTGAGCCATCTATCTACTTGACCTTCATAAGGAAGTGTCGTTAAGTCTAGGGATCATGACACATTATGCCCGAAGACAAATTGTTAACAAGTATTTTAATACTATGTATTTTATACATAGTATGTATAAAGAATTAATTATGATTAATTATATAATTAAATAAAGAAAGAAGAGAAGCTCCACCAATTATTATTTATTATTACAGGATTAATAAATAGTGAAATATCTAAGAAGGACTAACTAGGAACTAGTTAAAAGTTCCTAGGTTAAGAATTGAAAAATTACCCCAGTAAATTTAAAAGAGGTAAATCAAGAAATCAAGGATTTCTTGATTTAACTGCCCCTTTGACTGAAAAGTCTGCCTATAAAGACTCAAGCCAAGCAAAGGCTTGGGGGTTCTAATTTTTCTTTGGGAGAATTATTATTCTGCCTGTTTTTGCTCTCAAGTGTTTTCTTGGAGAATTTTCTCCTGCAAGGAAAAGAGGACTGATTGAGAATTGAATACCACTTAGGAAACCCTACCTTAGGACCTCTAAGCTACTTGCATGTTGGAGTCCAGCTCGAGGGGATACGGATTAGAACCAGGAACGGTTCTAGGTCATGGTTGGGAGGAACGTGATAGTTACTAAGTGATTTGGTCATCAAAAACAGAGGTCAGATCTATCTTAAATTGATAATGCTGGTTATTTAAAAAGTGTGCAGGTTCAACCATTAAAGGAGCTTCAGGAAGATAAATTACAGGTATGAGTTCCTAGTATGTCAAAGTTCATTTCTAGGGTAAATGTTGGCTGCTTTATGTAAAAGCTTTTATATATACTATTAACCCTGGAATTGATTGGTTCTGTCCATATCTCCTAGGGTTACATTTCTTAAAATCTAACCCTAGATTGTCTAGGCTATCTTCTAGATTATATAATGAATATGTTAGATGAATGTTTCCAATGAATTTACTAACCCTATGTAATTGATGTTCTACCTAGATTCTGCTAGGGTTTTTATTCTCTTTAATATTCCTAGGATGGTAAATATTATCATAGGCTGTATATAGCTAGGTTCCCATCTTTTAAGTTTGTATTCATCTCATATTCAGAAATTAATACTGTAGACTAGGTAAATCCAGACTTGCTATTTATTGTTCACCTATTATTTATATCTCTACTGACATATTACATTTGTCAGTAGAGACATGTGTTCAAATTATAGTAGACTTAATTAATCATAGGAGTAAGTTTGAAGAAATAAATATACTATATAGTTATCCTAGGGTATCACTCACAACCAGAGCTATATGTTTATAAGATAACTATATATACATATAAATAAAACTATTAGGTATAAACCTTTATAAAAACTATCTATGCATTTATTTCTAAAATTAAATAACCCATCTAAGACCTTTCAAGGTCTGTAATCATATAACAAATTACATTAAAAATACTCCACATAAACGAAAACCACATTAAATTTAATCAGAGGGATATCGTGACCATCCATGTGGTCCTTATCAAACTCTGCCATAAAATATATAGTCTTAACATATATATTATAATATCCATCTATACATAACCATAAATCAAGTTACATAATGCAACATCATAACATAAATCCATTTATTGAAACATAAGCAGAAATCGAATCCTATGGCGTGCAAGATCAGCCTGTTTATTTATCAAATTACATTTCATTACTTTGCATTAAAACCCTGTTGCGAATAGAGGTTGCGACATCGATCCCATGGATGTCAAGACCCAAGGCAAAGTCATAATAAACAACCCATACATATTATTTACACCAATGACAACCAAGTCCTATAATCGTTCTCACACAGGCCACGCTGTACAAAATCATATGTGGGCTATGGTTTTTAAATTAAACCCTTTAATTTATAATGCATAATCCAAGTTCTTTAAAAACAACAAGTGCCATCGAGGGTCTGCATTCCCTGGCCTCCACAAAACCCACTAACACACAAGTGCTCACATAAGGCACGGCCTCGGCCAAATAACATTTTAATATATAGTGCTCACATAAGTCACGGCCTAGGCCAAATAACGATTTAAAACACAGTCCAATTTTCACATAAGAACCATATGTCGTAAACAAATAAACTACAAGCCATCGTAGCACTGTGGGAAGGCTCATGCCATTTATGGCATAGCCTTTACCCACGCTATCGAACTATTACATTAACCAAACAAATCAATGGCATTTACACACAGAGCATCCAGTAAGGCGTATGCCTCTGTCCTTTGAAAACCCCATTTAAATATAGTGCTGAAAAAAAAACGCAGGAGGAAATCGTATACACCATAAGCCATTACAATTTATAAAAAACAACGCTTATATCTATTTACATAGATATCCCAATGTCTGTACACAGTCGCCATTGAAGGCCGAGAATAAGGTTTTACGCAGGCGTGCCAATGGGCTATGGCACCATTGCTTCCAATGGTGCAACCCATGGCTATAAAAGCCAAAACCAAAACATTAACGTTTTACATAACCAAAATAAACATTACATAGACCCGAATGGCCTGAGCATCAAGTCACGGCATAACGCCTCAACATTAAAAATAACCAAGTCTGTATTCAAAGCCCGAAGGCGAAATCGATTTCGCTACAGCATCAAACCCCAACCAAACAACTAGTCGAAACGTAGCTCTGCCACAGGATTGAAGGGTGACAAGCATAAGCTTGAATTAGCAGGCTTACCGTGGCCATGAATGCAAAGCTTGGAGCCAATAGAGTCGTAGCCACGTTGCCCCCCATTCTTTTCGGCACCTGTAAGCAACAACCAAATGGGGATGAGGAGTATGCCATCCTTTCCAACCATAAACCAAACAATGTGCATGCTTATAGATTTTATGCGGGCATACCTCACAAGCTGGAGGTCGCCTCCATGGCCATACCTGTGCGTAGAGCCAAAATGACAAAACCCCAATTGACAATACATTGCACAACTATCATGAGCCAAGCCTAAGGAAAGGATGTCAAAATTTACGAAGAGCATTAAATGCACCAGGCTGGAGCCCATTAACATTTCAACAAACCCACTCCCATTGTCACGACTTGTTACAAAGTATCGTTTCATGCCACCCTCCATACCAACGCTTAAACCCTGTAACGTATGGTTTATACCATATATTATGTCACCCCAAACTCTAATGCCAACGTTAATATATTACAAAGCTTGTACTATGTTGGTATTACCATAATACTTAGTCATAGGTTGCGCTAGTCCAAGGTCTAAGACCCTTGCTTAGGATTGTAGATAAGGTTTAGTCCATAGGTTTAGAGCTTAGGGTTTAATACCATAGTATTAAGGTGTTTAGGCTTAAGCACCATGGCATACAAAGTATGCCATGATAATCTCTCGGACTATCAAATCCAAAGCTCTGCTCTCAAACCATTAATAACCTGCCAATAAAAGAACATAGGAACTGTTAAAAAAGAATATATAGTAAAAGTATACATGGCACGAAAAATATATTAATGACATCTAAAATGACAAATTTAAGACCATAATGAAGAATAATCAATGTATAAGAAATTTAGCCGTAATAGCTAAATTAATGATAACAACACTTACCAAGTTTTAAAACCAAGTAGACAAGCAACGTAATAACTAGCAGTAGGTTATCAATGACCAAGGCTGTCAACACACTTTACATCCAATCCCATCGCAAGTAATGAAATGCGTAAGTAAAAGAGAGAAGTGACTTAGTTCGATTGAACTAAGTAAGCCTGTGTAACCAAGTAATACCTTATCTCTCAGATCATCATGGGAGAACTAGTCCCGCCACTCCACCACTTTGTTCTCATCAACAAAGTTAAGTTAGTTTATACTTAATAAACAGAGTACACATGTGCAGAAGTAAAACAACGAACTATACAATTCATTAACTCACCGACAGTAAATAACTAAGATGTACAAATAGTTTAAATAACAGAATTAAGACATAAGAAGTAAACAAACTAATAATCATTGAATGGATAAGAGATTAACAAGACAGTATGAGTAGTTTCTGAAGAGATCGAAAGTTAAGTAGCACATGTGATTCTGCATGAGTAATAAAGATCCCCTTCGGGTAGTTTTTACTAACCTATAATTTTTTTATTTTTTTCAATTTTTGGGGACATTACATGGCAAGTGAGCATACCAAATTCCAGGATTTCTGTTACCTGAATTCGGAAGTCGAAAGTCGGAAAAGTCAGTTTCAGTGCGGAAACGACTTTTCTGGTTGTAGAGTGGATTTGTCCACGGCGGAACGACTGTTACAATGGTGTTTATGCTTAAGCATGAATGCTAAAGGATGAACATGACCCATGATTGTGTTTAAAGAGAAAGAAATATTAAGTTTTAAATTATTACGCATATCAGTCAGGTGTATCGCCACGTGGGTACATGGACATCCTGGTCTCAGAGCGAGTAGTGAAGTCGCATTCCTCCCTTATATCCCAATGAAGAGGGGAGGGGACATGAAAATCTCCATCCTTCATTTGAGAGTAAATGTTTGAAGAAAAAACAACATTTTGGAAAGGGTTTATTTTAACACCCGAACTTTGAAAAACCCTAGACAGAGAAACCAAGACAAACTTTTCCGATCTGGCTCTTCTTGTTACATGTGATGATAGCGATGTGATAGGAGTCACACTATTTGATCCACCTGTCCTCATAGAAACCTGTCCCCCACGCTCATCCATGTCAAACGTAACATATTTTGAAGAGGCCCCAACAAATTAACTTGTACAAAAAGGCCAAAAACAATGTAGAAAGAAAAAAATAATTCCCACTTCTTAAAAATCTGGTTGGTACTAGGTCACCAAAATGCCGAATTGGACTCCAAACACATTGTTTTCATCCTTCGACAAAGTTAGCTAAGGTTTTCATAACAGTATTCTCCCATCTCCTTATGTGAAACTTCGAGAGTCACTTTGTCTTATGAAGGCACATCCTACTTAGAAGAATAACTTTAGATCCTTGCTTAATAATGATGGAATTGTTCTCGACCCATCCTATTAAACCACTTTATATGATACATCACAATGTAATTATACTTTTAGTAAAACTCGATGTAAATTGAAAAGTTAAAATATATTTTGTTGAGTGAATTTCTATAATCATGGTTTAAGTATATGTGTTTGGGAAGATAAAAAGAAGAATAGAGGGCAAGGATATAATGTATTAACATTACACATATAGCAATTATAAGTCAAAGATGATCCTAGGCATGATACTAAAGTCATAGTATTGGAATGAGAGAGCACATCAACTTAAGATCATGTACACTAAAGGAAACTCTTGATTGATAAAGCTTTTGGTGAAGGTAAGCCTTGTATTAAATCATCTTTGGTGTAATCATTCTAACCTAAAGACTTGCACCCCAAACTAGTGTCTAGATAAACAAAGATTTTGGCATGGGTATTGCCTTATATTAAACCACCTTCTTCTCAACATTATTAGGCATGTGAGATTATTCACAACACACACCCAACATCAATGTTAATACACATACACACAATTTACTTGGATTTGCTGTTGTTGCAATATATATTGTGACATCACATAGAGCACAACCACTTACTAAAGACAGTTCACAAGGATATGCATTGAAATTGACAATAATGTTAGTAAAAAAGTGAGTCAACCTAGGGAATTGCACCCCAAACACAACTTCTAGATTGACAAAGCTTTTGGTGTAGGTAATGCCTTATAAACCATCACGGTTTCACAATTGTTATGCATACAAGATTATTCACACACACACACACACAATTTAGAAGGTTGTTATTAATGTGGAACACAATCTTATCACAAGGACATGCCGCTACAACAAGATAGCATGTAACATCACATAGCTAACAACCACAAGTCAAAGACAACCGAGAAGGAAGGACACTGAAATCACCAGTGATGTTAGTACCAATGCGATGAAGAATGCTATCATGTCAATCTAGGAACTTGCACCCCAAAACCACTTTTTAAATTGCCAAAGCTTTTAGTCCTAACATCTCTTATTAATCTTCATCATATATTATTATACATGTGAGATTATTTACATCAATCACTCCCAATGGTTGTGGAGAGTAATATATCTTAACATTTGAAGTCGATAAAAAAACAATACATTAAAATTAACATATACTCTAATTGAAGCTTAAACTTTGCAAAATTACATCAAATAACACATAACAATGAAGTTATATTTTGAAAAAAACCTAATATAGACTAGAAACTTTGAAGCTACCATATTAAGAAATTCATATGCCTATGACCTAAGTATATGTGTTTGAGAGATTTATCTTGTAATGATACAAATAATTGAATTTTGGATTATTATGTAAAGCATATGTGAATTTTCTAAAGTATTAAGAAATTCATATGCCCTGGGCCTAAATATATGTGTTTGAAATTTTTTATCTTGTAATCACATAAATAATTGAATATTCAAGATTATTAGATAATGTATATGTAAACTTTCTAAAGAACTTTCACATCCCTATTAACCAATAAAATAAGTATTTAATCTAATTTCAAAATAAAAAATATATGATTTTTTATAACTTGATATTTGACTAATTAATCAAGAGATCTTCCGTGTTTCGTTTAATACTATGTAAGGAACTTCTTCTTATTTGTCAAAAATCTAACCAATTAGGAAATCATAATTCTTATGATTCAAAAGTCTAATCGATTTTTGGAGGATTGAGAAATATTCAAAGTGGAGTAACCAAATGTTTAGATGATTTGCACCAATATTTCGGTGGATTTTTTTGCTAAAATTCGGCTGAAATCGTAGTTTTGGGTTGCTGAAATTGCATACTCAGGGTACTACCAGGGGTAATCGAGGTCATTGAATCCATTCGTGCAGTCAAAACTGCAATTCCAGTAACCGAAATTGCGATTCAACGATTTTTTCCGTCGTCCAATTGTGACAAAAACCACTGAAAAGATGCAAATTGTCTAAACATTAGCTTACTCTATTCAAAATTTGACCAAACTTTTAAAAAGACATTTCAACTACTTAAAGAACACAAAGATAATTCAACTACTTAGAGAACACAAGCTCATGCATAAAATTTCCACTCTATTCATATAGTTGAAAAGAAAATATTTTAATAAAATAAAAAGAAAATCATTTTAATATAAAACTATAATATAGGAGTGATATTCCACAGCCAAGTTCAATTCCTCAATATAATATATTGAACCCAAATAAAAACCAACTTGAAAGCAAAACCACCTTAACATAACATAGCCAAAACTTAGTTTCTTACCTTAATTTGCCTTGGTTTTAAAATAGAGGCAACGAAACTAGAACTACTCTTGCCCAAGCGTTGGATTCCTCTTGCATCATGTCGCCGTTTGCTCGAAAAGAGCTTCAATTAAATAAAACCAGGAAATATTCTCGATTCTTTGCCCTTAATAAGCAAAATAATTATTCCAGTTCTACTTAGAGTTCTACCCTGATTGTTGTTATTGTTGTTATTTGGATCGAGGCTATCATGCAGTTGTGGTGCATGCTGGCTTATGACACATACCACTGTAGCAGGACTTTTCAGCGGACATAAAATATTTTTCAATTCGTTTAATGATTCATTTCTCTTGGTTACTCCCTGGATTTACGTTATTTCTCCCCAGCTTAGCAAATGCTCGGCCTTCAGTACTGCCAAGACGAGGGTTTTCTGCTTTTCTTTTTATGTATGTGGGCAATCTCAGTGCTATTCAAGTCGAAAAATGATTTCAGATCGTCATAAAAGCCCTTAATTTGTAGATTTCAGAGTTTTCAACGATTCCGATCGGCTCTCTATCGGCCATTTCAGGGCAAAATACAGGTAAATTTCTAAGCATGTCTTGTTTTTTGATGTTGAACTGTCGCGGGTTACTAACCCCCTTGATTATTTGTTTTGAATTTCCCCTTTTCCCATTTATTTCAGTAATGGGAAGTTAACACTTGATTTCAGCCTCTTTTTAATTCGAAACAGAAGAGTTTCATGTTTGGTGATCTATGCCGAGGTTGATTGTTAAGGGCTTGATTTATAAATGTTTGTGTTTTGGGTTTCTAAGAGTGTGGTCTGTGTTAAGTGATTTAACATTTTCTTTATGGCGTCGTTCTTGACTATAAAATTTGTTATCAGTTTACTTTGTAGAATTTTAGGTTCAGATCCGAAATTTCATGGTAATAATTGACTTCATAGTCTCTGTAGTGTCGAGTAGTTTAATTAGTGACTAATATGTCAAGTCCAATTTATTGAGATAAGTATTTTTGCCCATCGGCACTCAGTGAGGTATTCGAGCTTGAGTTTGTATTAGCACGAAGACCTGGGTTCAACCCTGAGTTGGTGTGGATGAGGCAAGGTGCATGTCCTGCTTGATTTTGGTTGCACAGAAATGCTCTTCATAGTACAGCTGCCTAGTCGAAGGACTTCTGTAAGTTACTATTAGCAGCATTCCTCCCTTCCCACAAACAAAAGAGTATTGTGGGAACTTTACAGTGCAATATTTTAAAGTGTCTGTTATGCATAAATTTACCTTTGAAGTTACTTCACTAATCCCGTTTCAAAGACCATTGCCGGTAAAAACAAAGCTAGATTGAGATCAAGAAACGCAGCAGGCACCGAGGTCTTTCAAAATCCGAACTAAAGTAAACAAGACCTTAAACAACCAAGAATGCATACTCAGTACTTGTAAGCAGTTTTCAACTACAGTATATAGTACATAGCCTATCAAACCAGAATCTCATCAGTAAAGTATCCACTGGCCAGTCGATAATTTGTTTTAAGCAGGGTTGTTGGTTTGAGCAATGCCATTGTTTGAAGAAACTCCTTTGGGAAAGAGGGGTGGAGGCCCTTTAATGACTTCGTTTGACAGTGTCCCGTGAGTCATGAAACATAAAATATTCTAAATTTCTATATTAATATATCTCAGGGTGGATATTTTAGTCAAATAAATGTGAGTGCTTACCTTTAAATCTTCAAAGTAGATCATTGACTGCTTTAAGAAAGGGGTTACCTTAATCCAATGAGCATGGGAGAGTGTCGCTAAGGTGAGTGTGTTAGGAAGTTTTATAGGTTCAGATGGAAATTTTTGTTATTAATGTTCAAACCGTATTGCCTTTTAGTTGTAAGTGTAATCTTGTTGGAGTAGGGTCTCGCAGCTACAGAAGAAGCTGCTAGTTTTGGCGGAAAGAAGATAAGACGGAGCTACGACGCCATAGCACGGTGCCAGCTGCAGAGCAGAGCCGGAAACCATGACTTTTTGAGATACGAAAGTCAAAGAAAGGCAACGGTACCTGAGCGGCTGAGAAGGGAAAGCTCAACCACTGCATTGAAGGCAGCGGCGGAAGACAGGAGGGCTCAGCGACCCTCATAAAGAAGAAGGAGCAACGAGGCTCAAGCATTGAAGACGAAGGACAGAGGAGTGAAGCGGTGCATAGTACCCATGATCAGTGCCGGGAAGCATGGAAGACTGCAGAGAGCTGTGGTGTGACGGGAAGCGGCTACCTCAAGGACAGAGAGGACCGACTGTCACTAATTGGGTTTTGGGTTACTGCTGGGACAGGCCCACATTGTTGTAATGGCACGACCTTCGGGCTGCCTATATAAGAATGTAATTTTGTATTGTAAAGGGTTAGCTAGTTGGTTAGATAGAGAGACAGTCGTGATTGAAATAGGCAATAAGGGTAAGTAGACTGTTGTAAAAGCCGAGCTCTGGTTCTGGGTCTAGCGGTAGCAATCTTACTGAAACCAGTAGCCGGCTTGTAGAGCATGCATGTAACGATCCGCAGGGATCGACTGAGAGGGAAGAGTATGTTGTAAGAGCGGCAACGTAACGGTAGAGAAGAAAGATCTAAGAGAGAAGATCTTGAGCTGCATATGAGGTGCAGCAGAACTGTGTTTGCCTTCCCTTAAGCTATAATAGAGAAGCACAGTTTTGTGGACGTAACTCCCATCTTGGGGGCGAACCACGTTAAAATCCCGTGTTCTGTGATTGAGTTGCATATTGTGTTTATTTGCTGCATCTATCCGATTATGTTATGCAATTTGCTTACAGTTAATATATGAATGAGTTGTTTAGTTACAGCACTACAGGGAGATATATACAAGTCGAAATCCTTGGCACTTCGTATAAGGACTTAGTTATGCTTGCCTTAGATAGTTAATTAATCACAGTAAGACAGTCTGGGTATCAGGTCTTGCGCGTCGACATGAACAACACTAAGTGCGCTAAGCCGCGGGCGGAGGGTATCGCAAAAAGGCGATAACGCACTGGCAGAGGAGCTGTGGTGCGCGATACCGTAGGCGGAGGACTTAGTGTTGAGCAGGAGTTACGTGTCGCACGGGGTGCGGCGATGCGGTGAGACTGGGACTATTGGAAGAGAGAAGAATCCGCGTGACGTGTACAAGGGTAGAGATACCGCGGCTAGAAGGGCCGCGAGTGGGGACTAGACCACGCATCGCGAGCGGAGGATCGTGCGGTGCGCAGGAAAGAGATCTCGCAGCTAGGAGAGCTGCGAGCCACCAGTAGGATTGCCACAGAACCTGGTCCAAGACGCTTGAGTCCTTGGCCAACCCATTAGAATCACTTCGGGTGAGACTTCAGGCCGCTGTGCGGTCTGTCGCCGAAAGGGCCAGTGAGCTAGGGGTGTTGTTGGTTGACTATAGTAAACCCGGGTCTGCCCATGCAATCAACAAATCACATTAGCACAAAAGTAATAGAGCTGTCATGCCACATGGGCTAGTGTTGGAGGATGATCTTTGCGATTTTCCAAGGTTACAAAAACCGGACTGGTGGTTGAACCGGCCGACCCTGAAAACCGGACTCGGACCGGAACCGGACCAAAACCTGGAAAAAAATCGGATCACAAAACTGGACCACCAAAAACACAATAACTACTTAAATTTTGAAAAATTATATATATATTAATGTGCAACCATGTGAATCCAAACCATTATACACAAATTTGCAAAAAGTGCTCTTGCTATGTGCCATACTGAGCATATTTCACTAGAACCTTCCCCACTCAACCAACTTTTAATTGTTTTAAATAAAAAAAAACCCTCTTAATTATTGTTGTACAGTTATGCGTGGAACCGGTCAAAACCGGAACTGGAACAGGAATCGGTCAAAACCGGACCAAAACTGGTAAAACCAATCAAAACCGGCCGGTTCCATACGGAACCGGTCATTTCCGGTTTGAGACGCTGGTTTGACCCATTGAGGCTCCGAAACCGGTCGGATCGGCCGGTTTTACTGGTTCTGGTCCAGTTTTGGTAACACTGCAGTATTTTCATCTCTTTTGCTCCAAGCAAGGGTTTGAGTAGGAAGCCTAATGGATGCAATCTAATTATTACTATTCTTGTATGATAGATACTTATGTTACTTGTAGCAAGATATCCAGGCTTTTGAAAGCCTTCTATTTTTCACCAATACTGATTTGCTTCTAGTAATGGCTCTATTTCTATTAGTATTTAATCGTGTTGAATTCAATTGCAGAGGGACATAACTCTTTTGGCTTCTCAAAGTTTAAAGGCAACAGAATTTCAAATTTTCAATCTCAAAATTTTAAGCTTGCTTTTCACTCTATGACACAATTTGCAATCACATCGTGACAATGAATACACCTATCTAGAAAGATGGAGCGATTTTAGCAAAAAGTATTAATATTCCTTTGCATCAAAAGTTAAAATAAGAACCTATGTGCAAATGCTTCCACCCTCATGGAAACACAAGAAATTAGAGGCCTGAATCCTCAAGAAAATGAAATGAACAACTAAATTGATGTTTTTGTTCGTGGGTATTTTTAACTTGATATCACCGCTAGAGGACCTTTGCTCTACATCCAAAGTCGTGCATTAAGTTGTCATCTCTGTCATGAACTTAGATACTTGATTGGGTGGCAAATCTAGCTCAAGATTCAAGAAGAAAGCTATTCCAAGATAAATAAGAACGAGGCAAACAAAGTCTTTTTACGTTCTATGTGAGTTTATCAAAGCCTCTTAAAATTTCATTGTTATGTAGAGAAGCTTGTCTCTCTTATCCAAGACATCTTACCCAAGGTGTCTCTCATGGATTCTATTATCTGGCCCACAATTCTCTACAGTGAAAAGGTTTGGGGACCTTGTTTGTTAGAGTTAGATTGGGCCAGAGGGAACCTTGTTTGTTAGATTTAGACTGGGCCATAACTAGGAGGGTGTAATTTTTTTTTTGATGCTTCATTAGATGCAAATAAACTATCTTCACTTTCATCATCCTTGTTGAGTTTAAGGTTTACTCCATTTTCCTTGAGACTATTTCTTAGCTTGGTCTTACCCCTACATCATGTTTGGTGCTATTATCACTCAATGATGAAGGGAGTGGTACATGTACTTGGCCTATTGTTCTCTAGAGACCATTGCTTTGGCCAATCCCCTTGGATGAGCTTGTGGTTGGTTTGTGAGTGTCTTATAGCTTTTGGAGTCTAGAGGTTTGATAGATTGCCTCCCTTTGTTCAAACACTCACTTGATGCACTTGGCCATCACCTATTTATTAGGTAGGAGTTGGATAGGATCACTAGGGACAACATCTACATTAAATATGCTTAGATAAGTGAGATAGATCTAGTGGTCTAGTTATGCCCAAAAATGGCCCTTTATGTGGGGCATTTTATGGAATGGAGGGATGAACTCATTGTTCAACCTCCATACATACCTCGTCATTGGATTCATGCTTTTTGTATCCTCTCTTGGGCTAGTTCAAAGTGGGTTCACATAGACTTTGAGTGGAGGTAGAGCACCAATTCGACTGATTGGATAGGATTTGGCGGCTATGCCAGCTTTGAGAGGTTGAGACTAAGGAGCATTTCATTTATTGCTGGCCCAGTTATGATGGGAGCCACTTTATTCTAGTATTATGATCAATTCTCCCCATCTCTATAGATGCAAGAGGCCCTTAGATTTCAATCCCAAGTCCCTTTGGCACTGGTGGACCACGTCCACTCAGTTGATTGATTCCTTCTTTTTGGTGCTCCCATATACAAGGGTTTCCAAGAGATAGATATTAGTAGTGTGGCTCCCAATTCTCTATGAATGTGGGCTCAAGGGGATATTACTACTTCCTAGAGATCTCAACGCCATTATTGTTCTAGATCCCTCATTAGTAGTCAAACAAGGTCACCCAAGCCTTGGTGGTGAGTGACCTCATCTAGGCAGTAGCACAGTGCACAATCCAAATCATCTTTTATCTTCTCGTCTAGACATCACTCTATCCATGGTGTTTTCTTTGACATCGAATGTTAGGGGAGCTAGTGCTAGTGGATGTTGATATGCTTGCATTATTTGTGTTGGATTATAGGAAAATGACCCTATTATTAAGAAGAACTTGATAGCCTTCTCGGACAAAGTAGAAAGCATGCTTTCCCAACCTCTGATATCATTGGGAAGAGGCCGAGGGATGCCACACCTTACAACAAGGAAGAAGAGAATGGGAATTGGAGATGCTTGGAGACAACCAATTGTTTTCAATTTTACCATTGACCTAATGAAGTCCCATTCAGAGATATCATACAAAGTCTTAGTTTTCTTGCTTAATATTAATAACAAATTCTCATTTCGTCTAACATTGGTTTGGAGGCAAGGGGTTCACCCCATTATATTATCCTCCCAAAGATTGATATTTTTCCCATTGCTAGGAATTCAATAGAGTCCTTCATATATTAAGGGACCAACTGCTTTACAAAGCTTCCATATTCTTGAACCTCTGCCTTCCCACTTAGTTTGATCGATATATTTTAACCTATTTCCTCTTTAGTATTTTTTCTTTATAGCCAATTTCCATTATTCATTTTCTCTAGAGAATGAGTCTCCACACAATTTCGCCCCCTAGTGCCACATTCATAAGGCTCGAATCTTTCATACGAATCCCACCGTTGAGAATGAGAGCCTTGACAATATCCCACTTTATCAAGTGGAAATTTTTCTGATTTTACTTGTCCCCACTTCATGATATTAACTGGAGCAACAAAGGAAATAAAGGAAGTGAAGGTAAGACAGATTTAATGAGAGTGATTTTACCAGGAGGGTTCAACCACTGAACCCCTTAAGCTTGCATTTTCTGTTTGATTTTTTGAAGAATATGGAACCAATTTGCCGATTTTGGAAGTTTTAAGGAAATTGGGGTACCAAGATAATTCAAGGACCATTTAAATTTTAAAATGTCCCACAAAGACAAAGATGCGTGATATGCTCTGGAGCAACCTTGGTGAAATGTTTCAGCTATACACTTGCCTTATTTTAATTTTTTTAATCTTTCCTGAATTAACTAGATTGCTCGATGCTTCGTCAAAAGAATCCAAAGCTTTTTTGAATCTTAAAGCATTAACCGTGGATGCTCCTCCTAAGAAAAGCATATTGTCTGTGAACTGGGTGTGGTTAATGTTGAATTTTCAGCATTAGCATAAACTTAAAAAATTTGCAGATAAAATAAATAGATCAACAGTGCTGTAAAAACACATTCATCACATCAGCACACATGGACACAATATTTTTCACTGGGGAAACCTTCAAAGGACAAAAACCCCAAAAGCATTAATAGCTCATCTCGTAAATGAGATGGCTTAAGAAATTTTTCAAAAAGTTCCTCAAATCCAAATCTGGATTTTGACCAAAGTGACTGTAAAATTCATCAGTAAAAATCAGACTGATAATTTTACCCACAATTTCCAGAATTACAGAAAACTACCAATTTAGGGCTTTCTCAGAAAAACTAAGATTTTCTCTCCTACTTGAAAATATCAGACTACTGAAAACTGTCTGAAAATATTAGACTGCTGAAAATTGCCCGAAAATATCAGACTGTCTGAAAACTGCCTGAAAATATCAGACTGTCTCAAAACTGCCCGAAAATATCAAACTGTCTGAAAACTGCTCGAAAATATCAGACTATTGAAAACTACCTGAAAATATCAGACTGCTGAAAACTGCCTGAAAATATCAGACTGCTGAAAACTGCCCAAAAAATGGAATGCTGAAGATGGCTGTGCAAAAATGCTGAAGATGGACTTTGCTGATAAAACCCTAGCTAAGGGTTTGAACATAAGATAGTCTTCTTCACTTATGAGAGCAAAAGTGTGTGACAAATGAGAAGGCTTGATCTTCTTTTATAGCTTTTGTTCACCTGTAAGTGGACAAGATTAGAAAAAATAAAAATAATAATATTTTTATTCTTTTCCTAATTTCACTTTCACTTATACCAAAAAGGTACTATTATTTTTTTCTTTGACTTTTATAAGGAGTCCTTATTTAATTTTGTTTTCCACCTGTGGTCCTTTTAGGTGGACAAGATTAGGAAAGATAAAAATAATAACATTTTTATTCTTTTTCTAATTTCACTTTCAGTATTACCAGAAAGGTACTTTTATTTTTTTTCTTTGACTTTTATAAGAAGTCCTTATTTAATTTTGTCTTCCACCTGTGGTACAAAAAGTCTTTATTTCTTTTAACTTTGGACTTTGGCCTTTTACCAAGTGCCCCTGTGGTCATTAGCTGTGGTACTTTTTTATTTCAAAAGTACAGCATCATAAACCAAGAGAGTTATTAATGCTTTTATCTCACACACTGTGTGATACCTAGATCTGGTACTAGGGTAACTTAACCAAGGGTAGCTAATCCTTGGAGAAGCACACCAAGCCCATAGATCAAGGGTCAAAGTGCCACACACATGCCCAGACCCAGTCTAGGGCTTACAGTGTCTTCATTCTCCCAGAGAATGGCTACTCAGAACTAAGCTGAGTCTACCAGTCCCAGATTGGTCTACATCGTAGTCCCGGACCAGATGTCTACTCAACACAAGGTTGAGTCTACCCAGGGCAGATCTGGGTTTATATCATGGTCCCAGACCAGATATCTACCATCAACAGAATGGTCACTCAACACTGGGTTGAGTCTTCACCGTGGTCCTGGACCAGGTGGTCCCATTCTCCGAAAAGAAGGGCTCTCGATGCTGCTCAGAAAATCAACACTCCCTTTCAGCGAGAGAGGCATTCTTTGCCATACCAAGCTTGTCACGAAAGTACACGAACTTTGATGCTGTCAGAGGCTTGGTCAAGATATCTGCAATCTGTTCATCTATACGAATGTATTGCAACTTCAGAGTACCTCTCTGCACTAGGTCTTTGATGAAATGATACCTCATTTCAATGTGTTTCGATCAGTCATGAAACACTGGATTCTCTAAAAGCTTTATGCAACTCTGATTATCGCAATGGATGATCGTTGAGTCAAGCTTTCCCTCGAACAGATTAGATAACAACTTTCTGAGCCAAACTGCTTCCTTGCAGCAATATACTCTGCCTCAGTTGTACTCTGAGCTATGGAACCCTGCTTCTTGTTGGACCAAGAGATCATTGCTGATCCCATACTCAAGCAATAACCAGAGGTACTTTTCCGGTCGACTGCACTGCCAGCCCAATCTGAATCTGAATATCCAGATAACAATACTCCACTGCTGGAAGTATACCTGAGCCCATAAGTGATAGTCCCTCGCACATATCTGAGTAAATGTTTGGCGGCTACCAAGTGTATGTGCTTCAGATCTGACATGAACTGACTCAGTGCATTCACTGTGTAACAGATGTCTGATCTTGTATGCACGAGATACATCAAGGAATCAATGAGCTATCTGTATAGAGTAGAGTCCACATTCTGTGAAGTAGAGGCCGAGTCTCGCAACTTTGTCAAGGTGGTAGTCATTGGTACGCACATGGACTTGCAGTCTTGCATCCCAAATCTCTGCAAGATATCCACTACATAATTTCCTTGTGTCAAGAAGATCTCACCTGGCTTTTGCCAGACTTCTAAGCCAAGGAAGTAATGCATCAATCCGAGATCTTTCATCTCGAATTCAGAGCTAAGTTCCCTCTTACACTGGTCTATCAACTGTTCATCACGTGTAAGAAACAAGTCATCTACATATTGAACGAGTATCAAGACATGATTATGAGCAACTTTAAAGTACAAGTTAGAATCAGCTGTACTTTTGGAGAACCCCAAGCTATGGAGAAATCCATCCATCTTGGCATACTAGACTCTCGGAGCCTGTTTCAGTCCATACAAGGATTTCTTCAGTTTACATACATGGGTTTTCTTCCCATGAGTAACAAAGCCTTCAGGTTGTTCAAGATAAACCTCTTCTTCAATCTTACCATTGAGAAAGGTTGTCTTTACATCCATTTGATGTAACTTCCATCCGAATACTGCAGCAAGTGAGATGATGGTTCTGATGGTAGTGTACCTGGCAATAGGTGCAAATGTCTTGTCATAGTCAATGCCTTCTTTTTGAGTGAAGCCACGAGCTACGAATCTGGCTTTATACTTCTCCACACTGCCATCTGCAGCATGCTTGATCTTATAAAGCCATCTGGAATTCACTACTGACTTTCCTGTAGGTCTGGGAACAACTTTCCAAACATCATTCTTCATGATTGACTTATACTCTTGTTGAGGCCTGGAAATTTGCAGGCAACAACAACAAGGGATTCTCCTCAGTCAACGTTCCCAACTAGCCCGTGATTGTTTGGTGTAGGGAATCCGTCCGGTTTGCGGTCCGGCTACCGTAGGTCAAGTACCAAAAATAAAAGGTTTTACCGGTTGCGGCCCGATCCACCATGTATATTTTTGTATTTTTTGACTTTAAGTATGATATGCAAGTGCCTATCTAAGATGCAGATTAATTAAGAATGCAAGGAGTATTCACAATGTGATGCGCAGGTTCTTACCTCTCGTCTTAGACTCTCAGCATCTAAATCACACACACAGAAAGAAATTAAATCTAACTACCTAACCTATCCCTAGGGAGCAAGATTGTCACTTATTTATGAGTAATGTATTTCATGCATGCATTATGAAAAATCACAGATAGCTGATACTTCTTTCAAAACACATGAACATTTAAAGATATTTAAACAACCAGATAGCCAATTGCTTATGAACAACATTCATTACTCATAGTGGAAATTTTCATAAAATAAACCAGAGATCATTCATACGAGAACTTAGGTTCAAAGAGTTAGAATGATCTCATAGTTAATGGACACAAAACTGAAAACGAAATAGTTCCTCTTCAACAAATCCATAGCATAACATTTGAACATTCCACCAAGCTTTCTCCAACAGGCAAACTGTAATTATCTATTGCAAAAGGAAATAGTTCTTCTTACAATATGTCTTCCACAATCTAACTGGGAAAAAGTCCCTCTCCTTGTCTAGGTTTTCTATATTTATACAAAAGAACAAAACTGTTGGGTTGCCCACGAAGTGACTCTTGGGCTTCCCCAACTCTTCGCCTCCCACATTTTCTTCCGTTAAGTGTTTATAAAATTTACAATATAATACAATAAAATGAGGAAAATGCTCATGAGGAGGGTCCTGCTTGATTATTCAAAAATTTCTTCCATGCTGAAGCCTCTGAGGCAATACTTTCGAATTCAGAAGGTTCTAGGAAACGAATATTTATTTCGAATTTAGCAGCCTGGTTTTTTATGACTTCTATTCTGGTTGCGCTCAGGTGAAGTTGGTCTTCTAATAGCTGCACACTAACCGTGGGATGATCTACCTCATTCCTCAGGGTCTGTTCGTCTAAGGCTTTAATGTGCTGTATCCTTTGTTCATCTTCCTGATATCTTTTTTGCAAAATTTCCAAAAACAGGCTGTGGTCTGGAAAAGTATCCATTTTTTGTTCATCCTCAACATGGCAGCGATTATAAGTGATCAGGAGTCTCCTGAAGAATTCTGCACAAGCCTCCTTTGTCTTCTTGATAGCCTTTTTGAATTCCTTGGCTGTGTTTATGGCAAACTTCAGTAAATCGTAGTCTTGCCTTAGGGCCTGTTGATCTTTTAAGGGTAACTCTGCAGGAATTTCTTCATTCGCTTCCAATCTCGCCATCCTTCTTGTCAGGACTTCTAGGATGTCCTGCGATTTGTCAACAAAATAAGAAGAGGTTTCCAAAATCTCTTTCAGCCGATTGTCCACCTGTAAGACCTTGCATCATTCTTCCTCTATGGCCACCTGCAACTGGTGCATCTTACTTCTCTGTGCCAGAACGTGCTCTTTGAAAGGCTGGAGACTGACCTGCTGTTCCTTGGCCTCTTCCAGAGTTGCTGTCAACGATGTAATCTGCTCTTTAAGTTCTGCCTTCTGCCCCTGAGACTGCCTCTCATATTCCTCCAAGGTAGCCTTCTGCAGCTCCAACTCCCCTATCCTGCTTAGCAGATGCTCCTTTTCTGCTCTCAACTCTTGATATTCCTGCTGCACTTTCTCCACACAACCTGGGGCGGTCTCCATAGATTTCTTCTCTACTTGGAGGACCTGAAGCTCAGCTTTCGAAGACTTTATTTCTCGTTGTATGTCTTCAAACTTTCTCTTTAACCTATTATTTTCCTCCCTTTCCTTTCTCAGGGTATCTTTGAGCTGGGAAGAGGACTTCTTTGACTGCTCAAGATCAGTCATTATTTTATCTACATTGTCCTCAGAAGCATGGATCAATGTAGCCCTCGCTCTGATAATGAACCTGGGGTCTTTGTCTGTCTCGTATACGATAGTTGTATCATTTATCATTTTACCGGATTGCCCCCCAATCTCGACCTTTCTCTCGGTCCTCTTCACTATTCTTTTCTTTTCCTTATCATAAAAGATAGTGCTGAAGTCTGGTACCTCCTCCCCTTTTTTCTGCTCAAAGGGAATTAGCCTAAGGGTGGGGACCATAGCCTGTCCTGGTGTGCTGCTAGCAGCTGACTCAAGGTCTTGAATATCAGGGTTCCCCAAGTCCTGAGCCTGACTGTCTGCTGTGTCAGAAGTTGATACTTCTGTCACTGTCTCTGTCAGCTTCAGCTTTTCCGCTTCCTGCTTCTTCAGCGCCTCATCCATCTTTCTTTTCTTTTCTTCTTCCTCGCTCTTGGAAGCTTCTTCTGCCTTTCTAGCTGTTTCTTGTGCAACTCTTCTCTTTTCTTCCTCTTCTCCTTTGAGCCAGCCTTAGACCTCTTGTGCTAGTCTCCTAGCATCTTCATTTCTTTTTCTAGTTTTCTCCTCCTCGGCCTTTGCTTGCTCATCCTGTCCTTTTCGACCTTTGGTGGTGATTTTCTTCTTAAACCTCCTTCTTAAGGCTGTCATATTTTGTGCATTGCGGAAAATCGATTCTTCTCTGTCCCAGTGGCTGGTGTATTCAAAATGTACATTCGCCTCTTTGCAGTGCTCCGCAACCTTATTCCGGGAATCATTCCTGTGGAAACGCATTTCCCCAAAATGGAATTTCCCCAACTCTTCCACGAATTCATCAGCTTTCTTCACCCTAGTAAACCTGTAGCTTCCCAATCTGAATGGCAAAGGAGGGTAAGCAACTTTCTTATGTTCAAATAGAAAGCTCCCTATGCCATCTAAAAAAACTTGTCTAACTGCCTCTTTGTGGACTACATAGTCAGTGGCATACTTAGGCAGTAGTGAGGGTGCTCTGGAGCATCCAAACATCCTGAAATATAATCCATCCTCAGTCAAGTAATAGTCTGCATACTCTTCAACCACCTGCAATGCCTCCTCTGACATACAGTTGCATTCCTTTAAGAAGATCAATGTATATAGTGGCATAATGAAGTGTTCACACACTTCCCTATAGTGACTTTGGTATTTGTGGGCCCACAGTGGCTTGTATGCTGAGTAGACCTGTGTTCTTTCCCGATCCCAGATGCACCTTAGATTGGGGAAGGGTTGGTTGCATAGTATGCAATCAATCAGTATAGAGCTCATGTAGAACTCTGATCTCTTTTGGGACACCCCTCCTAATGCTGATGCAATGCAGGCTGAAAGGCTGTTGGACACAATGTTTGCTCAGTTGAAAACTGTCCCCTGTGTTGCAACATAGAAAATGATAGGCACCCACTCTAATTTGAAGCTTTTACTGTGGGCCCTCCCGAAAATCCTGTTCAGCATCAGGGCAATGAACCTGTAAGGGGTTCTTAGACTTGCAGTGTCATATTCTCCGGTCGGCCTAGTTCTAAAGTTCTTGCCAGGCATGAGCATCCTTTTCAGTGTCTCGACTAGGTCCATCCTAATTGTCTTCAGCCAGTCCTTAGTTAAGTACACCTGTGCTTCTGGTAAGTGGTAGGCCAGTGCCACATACCCAGGGCTATAAGCAACATAACCCTGTTTAGCAACATTTTCCAAAATCATGGTGGTTACATCTGCCCTGGGCAGAATCCACCCAATCACCTCTGAGCATGGAAAAAGCTCAGGTCTAGTAGCAATTTTAATCAAGGAAGATCTCTCTATGTTGGCATAGATGGTTTCTTCTTCAAAACCTATGTCAGGTACTTCTTGGCGCGTAATTAATCTGTAAATTCCCCCCCATTGATATTCTGGTTCCACACCAACTATGCATTTAGTGTCCTCGTAGGTGTATTCGATTCTGGTAACGATTTCAACTTCGGGTTACGCTTCAACTACGGGAGCCTTCTTCTTCTGACGTTTAGACATCTTGAATTCTGAGGAATTTCCCTGTCATATACAGGAATTTCTATTAGGTTCTGTTGGGTCATTTCCAGATAACATTCAGAGATAAAGACAACAATATAAGCGTTTTACCTCATCTATGCTAAACATGAGTGCAACTATGAAAAATAAGCAAACAATGTCCAAAACCAAATGCTCCTGCCCAAAAAACTAAAACCAGCTTACGCCCAACAATCTGCGGATTTAGAAAATCACGGCCTTCCAAGGACGACGAATATCTTCCTCCTCTCGTCAACATAAACACAGTCCCGAAACCCCCTCTTGGCGCTACGACCTACACGCTCCGCGAAAGACAAAAAGGCGCCTAAACTAAAACCAGCTCAAGTGAAGACACTGCAAGTGATAGCACACTGGAAGACAAGAGGAAGCTACTTGCTGTAAACACTCACTTCACGGTTCGACTGGGTAATGCAATTCTAACCTAGACTGGTTCGGGTTTCGGATTCGAACGAAACAAAAACACCACTGCGACCCTGGTTCATAAAAGCAAGGGCGATGATATAGTGGAAACAAACGCGGCATCTCATAAAAAAAAGCCATGAAAGCCCTCCCCGGATGGCCAAACGCAAATTGGGGGAAACTGGTGCGGACAACGTAACGGCTGTCTGCACCGGTTTCCCCAGCAATCGAGTGCATGCTGTAAAACCATAACGGTCACGAGAGAAAACATCAAGCAAACCACAAACACCCCTCCCAACTGACAGCCATACCATTTACCTCAAAATATATACATGTCAAGACGGAAAAACCCAAGTAAAACACTAACCGTGGAGACAGCAAAAATAGCTCGACCAATCAAACGGAACAGAAAACGGGCATAAGGGCCTACCTGGCACTGCTGTGCGACTGGTGGAGAAAAATCGTAACTTCCACGGCGGAGCCACCTAGGAGGGAAGGTACCGACAGCGAAATTCTTGGTATGCTCGAGCGAAAACCATAGCACGCAGAAAATCCAAAATAACAATAAAAATAAACCCCCAAACTCCACTATATATACGCCCTGGTCAACTATAATCGACGGGAAAAGTAAAATCATCGGGCGGCAAAAGGCTATGGGATCGGCGACCAAGTCACTAACTCCTCCACAACGGCGAATGAAGAAAACGGCGGAGCGCCCGCAATGGCGTTGGCGGGAAAAAACAAACTCGCATCGGAGCTCGCGAGACTAGGGCTTCGGGTCAAAAGATGATTAAAGAGCCGCAATGACGAACCCATAAAAGAAACGAGTTCCGCAGACCATCAAAATCGGAGTCAAAAATAAATATGAATCAAACGAAAATATCAATCAAGCGGATAAATCAAACTATCGGAATTATAGTGCTTTCTAGAGCCGCAACGACGAAATTTGAAAAAACCAAGTACTGGCGAGACAAGACGGCGGGGTCGGAAAAGGATGAAACAACTATCGGACCGCTTCGCAGAACACCTTCCGCAACAGCGGAAGACGTATAAACAATGGTTCCAACGGGATTTCAAAACAACCGCCGATAAAGACAAAACATCGGAGACCAAAAACACTTGTCTTCGGACTTGATGTCTAGTTCTTTTCTGCAACGGCGGACGCGCAGGCGACTAGACTCCCGACTCAAAAATCCAAAATAATTCCGATGGCGAGGCAAAATTAATTCAAACATAAATACATTTCCCGCATAAAAGTAACCTTTATTCAAACATCAAGCAAAACCAAAACTTGAGCGAAAAACGAATCAAAAGGAGGGTCCCAAATTTTTTTAAATTTTGGAAAATCGTTGTAGCTGCAACAACTCTTCAATCATGGCATCAACCCATACCTGTTTACTTGCTGCTTCTTCGTATGATGAAGGTTCTGAACTGATAAGCCGACTCATAAGACATGAGTATTTTTGTGTGTTAGGATATTTAGACACTTAGGAGTTAGTTAAGATCAACTTGTGTAATATATCCGTTAGGTAAAAGTGTGTTTCTTTAGTATGCATTAGTATGCATTTGTAAATATTCTAATCTGACGGTCACGATATGTTCTAGACATAGAGTGATCTGACGGTTCAACTTCTCTTAGATCATACCTACCATTGATCCGTGGCTTAACACCCGATTGGTCCACGATCTCTATTTAAAGAGCATGGAGGGTCCTTGGCTAATTGATCGATTATGAGAAGCTCATGTAACTTTCTTTCTTTTGCATAATAAATTGCTCCAAGTAGCTATTTGGCTGGGGCTGTGGATTGTTTCTCTCTCGAGGGTTTTAACCATGTTACAAACATCGGTGTGTTGATCTGTGATTTATTTGTGTGAAGCGGTTGCTCAAGGTGTTCGGTCTTTTGGGAGTACCCTGTGTACCCGAACATGGAATCAGAGCGTTTATGAAGAGTTGCTTTCGGTTTTGATCAAGATCTGGAACCGGTGTTGCCGAAACTTTGAAAGGGTTTCTGCTTCTGGATTTTCTGTGCATTTGTGGCCTGTGGGAGCTGTTCCATTGCGTTCGGAGCACCGTTTCCATTGGAAAATAGTTTTCGTTTCACCGAAAACCGTTTCTTTTTGTTCCAAAAACACCAATTTCGGCAAATTTGAAGGTATAATGTTACAGTGACGGATTTGTTTTTTTTTAAATCTCTCATATTTTATCAGTTTTATTATTAGATCTTTACTGTTTTAGTCTCGGACTGTTGCCTTCCTTGGATGCGTATGCTCTTTGCCGTGCACCTTGTGCGATCGCGGCGAATCAGAAACAGAAAGAGAGTTTTTTTTCTTGTCTTTTCGGCTACGTATGCTCTTTGCCATGCACTTTGTGCGATCACAGCAAATCAGAAACAACGAGAAAACTTGAAAACATAGACTTCCGTGTAAGCTAACCAAGATCTAACCCCATTGTGTGGAAAACGTTTTTTGTTTTTGTTTTTCGTTTTTATTTGTGATTTGCAAGAAAAGAAGGTAAGCACGGAGAACGAGAGAGAAGAGTAAAAAAAAAAAAGCCCCCTTCCTCTTTCCATTCTTTTACGTATCTTTTAAACTTAGCTCACTTGGTTCAAAGCTGCTTTATTCCTTAATAAGTCTTGAGTTTAAGTCTTATTAAGCTACTTTTTAGTCCATGTAATTTCTATTTTCAAGTTACTTTATTGTAAAAGTGCATCTCACTTAAATAAAATAAAATAAAAAGTGAGTCACTTAAGTCTTTTAATTTATTGCTGCACTATTTAAAGTAACATTATTGTAAAAGTGAATATCATTTATTTTACAAAAGTGATTCACTTAAAAGCAACTTTATTGTAAAGTGATTGTCAAAGGTTGATCTTGGGAAGAGGGGGGTTCTTTTTTAGTTGGTCAAGTTAATATCTGCCACGTCATTATTGGGGACATCTTCAACATTTTCTTTGATCAAGCATAACTTCATCATCCAAAATTAGTTTCAGTGTGGTTTTTTTTTTAAACCGCATATTTTTTCGAGCTCTTTGCATCTAGACAATTAGTTTCTGTTTTTTCAGCCATTAATTTACAGCATGGCCGTCCCTTGTGATATTATACTTACAAGTTCTAACTATTTCTTATGGAAATCTCGTATGGAGGATGTTCTGTAAAGTAGGGGACTTTTCAGGATAACCTCAGAGAAAGAAACAAACCCACTGATGATGATAAGAAAATTAAATGGGCAAATAGATGTGATGAAGCTCGTGGATTGATTGGGATGTCAATCTCTACTGATTTGCGATTCCACATATCTGGAATTGATGAACCTGATCAAGCTTGGGAAAAGTTGGAATCTGTTTTGGTAAACACAATGAAATTTGGGGTCATCAACTTGAGAATGAGTTGATTTCCTTGAATCCAAATGATTTTTCATGCATTCAAGACTATTTATCTAAGTATAAAACTCTAAGACTCTTATGTGCAGAATGCAAGATTAAGAAAGAAGACAAACAATGTATTTATCATATTCTTTCCAAACTTGGACCTGCATATTTTGTTTTTGTATCTACATTTTACTCCATGAAAGAATCCTTGACTGCAGCTAGCTATTAAGAGCCTAGTTTTGAATCCTTTTGTGATTCCTTAATTAGAGAGCAAGATAAGCTCATTCATCTTGGAATAATTAACAATGCAGATACATCTGAGAAAGCCTTATTGTCCCAACAGAAAGAAAAGTCCAAGCCTCCCAAGAAACATAATTTTCGCAATAATAAGCCAAACAATAAGGGTCCCAAACCCTCTCAGTTAGCTCCTTTTTTAAAAAATGACAAAAGATCCAAGCCAAAAGGAAAGAAGACTGAACGTCATTGCGATTTTTGTGGGAAAGATAATCATGTTAATCTATAAGTGTTTCAAGAAGATGGCAGCCTTGGAAGCAGCAATGAAGAAGCACCACATCATCCTAGATTCGTCTTCAGAATCTACCTTTCATGGACATGCACTTTGTGCTTCTGGTTACTCTTATACTGCATCTTCTTCGTCTACTTCAATTGAATGGCTCATTGATTCTGGATCATCTTATCATATGGCTAAGGATCAAGCCATCTTTTCTACTATGCATGAATGTAACACCAAGCAAATATTTGTTGGTGATGATAGATCTCTAAGTGTTGTAGGATCTGGAACAGTTCCAGTAGAAAATGGTCATTTCAGTGATGTACTGTGTGTTTCAAAAATTTCCTGCAATTTGTTATCAGTCTATCAAATTACTCATTCGGGTGAAGGTAAAACTGTGACGTTTACACCTCACCAAGTTGTAATCAAGGATTTTAAAAATCCTCAAAATGTCTTTGCAACTGGAACTGTTGATGATATTACCAGGTTGTAGAAATTTAACAACTTTGGGTCATCAGCTTTTCCTTCAGTTTTTGTTGCTCATAGTGATAACTTGAGCAAACTTTGGCATGAGCGATTTGGTCACTTAAATTATCGCTCATTACAACAACTATGTAAAGACAATATGGTGACTGGTCTTCCGATGGTATCTTGCAAAGATGATGTTTGTTTCGGTTGTGTACTTGGAAAACATCATCAGGACAGTTTTGACAAACATGCCTCTTGGTAAGCCTCGGTTCCCTTGGAGCTTGTGCATAGTGACTTATGTGGCCCTCTTCCATCTGCATCATTTTTTGGTTTCAAATATCTTAACTTTCATTGATGACTACTCCAGACGCACTTGGGTTTACTTCCTAAAACTTAAGAGCGAAGTATTTAACATGTTCTTGGCCTACAAGGCCCTTGTTGAAAAACAATTTGGTCATCAAATTATTAAGTTAAAATTTGACAATGGAAGAGAATATGTTAACAACAAGTTCACTACTTTCTGCACTGAACAAGGAATCCAACAACAACACACTGTTCCATATACACCACAACAAAATGGTGTAGCTGAACGGAAGAACCACACTTTAAAAGAAATGGCTAATTGTATGATCCAATCTAAGGGACTAAGTCTTCAATATTGGGCTGAGGCCATAAATTGTGCAAATTACATAGTTAATCGCACACCCACTAAAGTTTTACAAGGTATAACATCGGAAGAAGTATGGAGTAAAATTAAACCGGATGTAAGTCACTTTCGTGTGTTTGGTTGTGAAGCATGGGCTCACATTCCGGATGAAAAACAGAAAGCATTGCAGCCGAAAAGTTAAAAGTGCATATTTGTTGGATATTCATAAGATGTGAAAGGTTATAGACTTCTTCAGCCACATTCTCGTGATATAATCATTAGAAGAGATGTTAAATTTGATGAAAATCTCTTGGCCTGCGAGCCTGATTGTGCCTTCTTCTTCTTATTCCAACTTCCTTGACAGGTTTCCAACTCCAGTTTCTGATGATGATAGTGAGAATGAAAATCCACCTCCGCCTGCTCATGTTCCTCCAATTGCACCAACACCAATACTTCCTCGATGGATCCGTTCAACATGTGAAGCAACTGGTGATCTTGCCGGTGATCCTAGAGATCAACGTCGAACACGTTCTCAATTTCAGCGAGCCTCTTCTCTTTTGGCTCAAGTTTTCGAGAATCATGATCCAGAAACTGTTGTAGGAGCTTCAGGAAATCTAGATTGTGATGCAGCTATGGATGAAGAATATCGTTCCTTAATGGTGAACGATACTTGGGATCTTCTTCCTTTTCCAACTAAGGAAGGGTCTACAGAACTAAGAATGCATCAGATGGAAGTGTTGAAAGACTTAAGGCAAGGTTAGTTGCCAAAGGTTTTTCCTAAGTTGAAGGGATTGACTACAATGAAACCTTTGCTCTTGTTGCAAAAATGAATTCCATCCGTCTTGTTCTTTCCCTTGTAGCCTTACATAACTGGGAAGTCCATCAAATGGATGTCAAGTTTGCCTTTTTACATGGTGATTTACAGGAGGAAATTTACATGGAACAACCTCCTGGATATGTTTAGGATAACTCTAGCCTTGTTTGTCTCCTTAAGAAATCCTTATATGGCCTTAAGTAAGCTCCTAGAGCTTGGTATGCCAAAATGGATAGCTTTCTGCTTGACACTGGTTTTTCTAGATGCCATTCTGACCCCAATGTCTATACCAAGAAAGTAGGAAACCATCTCATCATACTTGTTCTTTATGTTGATGATCTTATCCTTGTTGGTAGTGACCATAAACTTATAACCCATGTGAAATCTAGTCTTAAGCAAAATTTTGAAATGTCAGACTTAGGACATTTGCATTATTTTCTTGGTCACCAAGTCTTGCAAACCAAAGAGTATCGTTCACCATTACCCAAACATTGTGGTTTTATGCTTTCTCTGAAAGTCCCTGGAGGAGCTTTATGCTTCTCGGCTTCTTGTACCATTTCTCGGTACCAAGCAGGTCTCCTTTTGGAAGGAGGAACTTCAAGTAGTTCTTCTAGTGGACTTTCAATGTTCTTAGGAACATCTGGAGTTTGATCATCAAACTCTTCCTCCCTCTGAAATTCTGAATCTGGAAAGTCAAGTGGGGCAACTGCATCTTCCGGTGAAAGCTCTAGTGTTTTACGAAACACCGCTTCCTCATGGAAGATCACATCTCTGTTGACCTTAATGTACCTTTGTCCAGGTATATATATTCGATAAGCCTTCGAGCAATCACTATACCCAACAAATAAGCCTTTCTTATCGGAAGGCTCTAGTTTGGCCCTCTTTTCTTTTGGCACATGAACATACATAGGAGTGCCAAATATCCTCCTGTGATCAATTGCAGGTTTCTTCTTGGTGAAGACTTCTTTTGGATTCTTCTCACCCAAGATAGCATGAGGACTTCTGTCTAGGATGTACACTGCAGTTCCGGTAGTTTCAACCCATAAAGTCAAAGTAAGATCTAGATCAGTGATCATGGCTTTAGCAGCCCCACAGATCGTTTTATTCTTCCTTTCGGCAACCCCATCTTGCTGGGGGTTGTAAGGCACTGTTAGCTCTTTCTTGCTTCTTGCTTCTCGACAAAAATCATCAAACTCATTAGATTCATACTCACTTTCCTTATCTGATCTCAAGATACAGATGTGCCTGCCAGCCTGATTTTCAATCAGTTTCTTGAACTCTTTGAACTTGTCAAAGGTTTCACTCTTGGCCTTGAGGAAGTAAATCCAAGACTTTCGAGAGTAGTCATCAATAAACAAAACATAATATAAACACCCACTCAAGGAGGGTGAAGACATGGGTCCACAAATGTCAGAATGAATCAAATCCAAAATGCTTTTAGATCTACTCTTGTTTCTGGGAAATGATTTCTTAGTGTTCTTACGTAGAGCACATCCTTTGCAAATTCCTTCATGCTTTGGAGAAACTTCTGGCATACTTGTGACCATCTTCTGCAATCCTGGGAGAGCTGTGTAGTGAAGGTGTCCAAACCTTCTATGCCAAAGTTCACAAGGATCAATTGTGTGATGTACCAAAGCATGAGTGGAAACTTGGAGGCCTTGTAGAGGTCTCCCTCTCGAACCCCAATCTGAACTGTTGAGTCTAGATCTGTGTCTTTTGCCCATAAAAAGACCTTTTTGTCCATAAAGAGGACTCTGTAGCCGTTGTCTTCTAAACTAGCAACAGATAAAAGATTCTTCTTTAACCTAGGAACATAGAGAATATCATCAATATGAAGAACCGTACCTGAGTCAAGTTGAAGTGAAGTTGAGCCAACTCCTTCAATCTTGTAAGTGGAATCATCTCCAAGTTCTACCTGGGTGGTGAACTTCTTCTTTCTGTAACTGGTAAGGGCACCACAGTTACTTGTCATGTGCCTGGAGGCACCACTGTCCACCAACCAAGAAGTGGAGCAAGCTGAGAAAGAACCAGTTAAAGCAGAAATCAAATAGTACTCTCTTCTAGGCTCTTCAGTTTTATTAGCCTTGGTTTTCTTCTTCTTCTTTGGTTCTTCATCTTCTTCTTCCTCTGCTTTTGCAGTAGATGCTTGAAACCTTCTCTTGGGTTTCTTCTTGTTCTGCCTGCAGTCTCTAGCATAATGTCTAAACTTGTGACAAGTATAACATTCAATCTTGGACATGTCAGAAAACTTACCCTGAGGTTTCTTACCCTTCTTTTGTTGAGGGAAAGGCTTCTTGAACTTCTTGGTCTTTGCTGCAAGTGCAAGGTTATCCAGCTTGATTACCTTGTCAGGGTTTCTTGCTTCTTCTTGTATGCAATCATGCCAAAGCCTTTCAAAGGTTGGTTGATTTTCTCGTCCACAGACGGATGCCATGAAGGTTTCCCAAGAGCTTGGGAGACCATCAACCGCTGTTTGTACAAGATCATCATCATCAATAGTAACACCAATAGCAAGGAGTTGATTTCTTACCTGTTTGATCTTGGGAAGAAGGAACCAACACTTTCATCTTTGTTCAACTTCAAAGTTCGTAGCCTCTTCTTCAAGACTCTCTTTTGACTGGGAGCCTTCTTTTCATAGAGGTTTACCAATGTATCATAGCATTCTTTAGCAGTCTTCAAGGATGTGATGTTAGGCATCAATTCTTCTTTGATAGAATCATATAACTCTTCTAGCCTTACCTTGCTTCCTCTTGTAGGCAAGCCTACCAGCATTTGTAGTTGGCTCTTCTGTGACATTAAGAACAATGTCATCCAAGTCATTCTCATCAAGAATGGCTGTCAACCTGGCCTTCCAGGAATTGAAGTTTGCTGAACCAGAGAGCTTCTCTTCCGGTTTGAAACCAACGGTAGCCATCTCTGTCGCTTATCCAAATGTTAGATCTTCAAATCTTATTCCAAGATCTAGTGAGAAACAACAACAGTATCCTTTACTGTGTTTTCACATGCTAAGCTTTGATACCATGTTGAATTTTCAGCATTAGCATAAACTTTAAAAATTTGCAGATAAAATAAATAGATCAGCAGTGCAGTAAAAACACATTCATCACATCAACACACATGGACACAATATTTTTCACTGGGGAAACCTTCAAAGGACAAAAACCCCAAAAGCATTAATAGATCATCTCGTAAATGAGATGGCTTAAGAAATTCTTCAAAAAGTTCCTCAAATCCAGATCTGGATTTTGACCACAGTAACTGTAAAATTTATCAGTAAAAATCAGATTGATAATTCTACCCACAATTTCCAGAATTACAGAAAATTACCAATTTAGGGCTTTCTCAGAAAACTGAGATTTTCTCTCTCCTACTTGAAAATATCAGATTGCTGAAAACTGCCTGAAAAGATCAGACTGCTGAAAATTGCTCGAAAATATCAAACTGTCTAAAAACAACCCAAAAATATCACACTGTCTGAAAATTGCCCGAAAATATTAGACTGCTGAAAACTGCCCAAAAAATGGAATGCTGAAGATGGCTGTGCAAAAATGTTGAAGATGGACTTTGCTGATAAAACCCTAGTTGAGGGTTTGAACATAAGATAGTCTTCTTCACCTGTGAGAGCAAAAGTGTGTGTGACAAATGAAAAGGCTTGATCTTCTTTTATAGCTTTTGTTCACCTGTAAGTGGACAAGATTAGGAAAAATAAAAATAATAATATTTTTATTCTTTTCCTAATTTCACTTTCACTTTTACCAAAAAGGTACTTTTATTTTTAAATTTTTTTCTTTGACTTTTATAAGGAATCCTTATTTAATTTTATTTTCCACATGTGGTCCTTTTAGGTAGACAAGATTAGGAAAGATAAAAATAATAATATTTTTATTCTTTTCCTAATTTCATTTTCACTTTTACCAAAAAGGTATTTTTATTTTTTTCCTTTGACTTTTATAACAAGTCCTTATTTAATTTTGTCTTCCACCTGTGGTACAAAAAGTCTTTATTTCTTTTGACTTTTGACTTTGGCCTTTTACCAAGTGCCTCTGTGGTCATTACCTTTGGTACTTTTTTATTTCAAAAGTACATCATAAACCAAGAGAGTTATTAATGCTTTTATCTCACACACTGTGTGATACCTAGATCTGGTACTAGGGTAACTTAACCAAGGGTAGCTAATCCTTGGAGAAGCACACCAAGCCCATAGATCAAGGGTCAAAGTGCCACACACATGCTCAGACCCAGTCTAGGGCTTACAGTGTCTTCATTCTCCCAGAGAATGGCTACTCAGAACTAAGCTGAGTCTACCATTCCCAGACTGGTCTACATTGTGGTCCCGGACCAGATGTCTACTCAACACAAGGTTGAGTCTACCCAGGGCAGATCTGGGTTTGTATCATGGTCCTAGACCAGATATCTACCATTCAACAGAATGGTCACTCAACACTGGGTTGAGTCTTCACCGTTGTCCTGGACCAGGTAGTCCCATTCTCCGAAGAGAAGGGCTCTTGATGCTGCTCAGAAAATCAACACTCCCTCTCAGCGAGAGAGGCATTCTCTGCCATACCAAGCTTGTCACAAAAGTACACGAACTTTGATGCTGTCAGAGGTTCGGTCAAGATATCTGCAATCTGTTCATCTGTACGAATGTATTGCAACTTCAGAGCACCTCTCTACACCAGGTCTCTGATGAAATGATACCTCATTTCAATGTGTTTCGATCTGTCATGAAACACTGGATTCTCTGAAAGCTTTATGCAACTCTGATTATCGCAATGGATGATCGTTGAGTCAAGCTTTCCCTCGAACAGATTAGATAACAACTTTCTGAGCCAAACTGCTTCCTTGCAGGCATCGCTTGCAGCAATATACTCTACCTCAGCTGTACTCTGATCTATGGAACCTTGCTTCCTGCTGGACCAAGAGATCATTGCTGATCCTGTAACAAAAACCAAATTTAATTATAAGCTAGGTTAATTAATGTAAATAAACTAAGAGGTGACTTGAAAAGTCACCTCTCTTCCCCACTTACGGTATAAATTACCGGGGCATCTATTTTGTAAATCAGCCTCTACATATTATAAAATATACAATTACACTACATTTCTCTTACGCCCCTGTCCATTTCCCCGTTCTTGCTCTTTCATTGGTGTCAGAGCCTCCCGGCTCTCGGCACTAGCCCACCACCACTCCCACCCCCGCTGCACCCACCTCCTCTTTACCTTCCCCGCGCTCACGCTGCACTCCACATTGCTGCCACACCACGCCGCCTCCATTGCCTCGCTGCTCCAGCCTCTCCATCCTCCTCCACCACTCCCGTCGCTCCCCATCCTCCTGCTCCATCCTCCAACCCTCGTGCACCTGCTCCACCCCCCATCCTCCATCCTTCGCTCTCCATCCTCCTGTTCTCTCCACGCGCACCTGCTTCCTCCATGTGCACCAGCTCCCTCCACGCGCACCTGCTTCCTCCATGTGCACCAGCTCCCTCCACCATTCTATGCACTTGATCGCCACGTCCCATCATCCCTTCAATCGTTGGCATTCTGCTCTTTAATGCCGCCCCTCCATCACCCATCATCCTCTCCACTCAACGCTTCCTCCTGCTGCTGCTCCATCCATGTCTCCTCTCAGCCACCCTGCGCCATTCTCCACCATCCGCCCTCCTTCTACCCGTCTCTGCCAGTTCCTTCTCCCACCGTACTCCCTCTCTGCCATCCCATTTCCTCCACGCCCCAAACCGCATCACCTTCACTGCTCCATTATCACCATCGTTCTACCTCCTAATTGCTGCCTCCATCTTCCACATTCATCCACGATCCACTCTTATAATAAATATTATTTAATATACTTTGTTTATTAATAATATTTATTATTTAATATACCTTAATATTAATAATATTTATTAATATTAATGTTTATTAATATTATTATTATTTAAAAAAATAAAAACAAAAAAACTATATCATAATAATAATAATAATTATTATAAATATAAAAAAAATATAAATCGTGGCGAGCTGGCATCGTAGATTGAATAAAAATAAATCCGCGTTCAGCGCCGAGAAAATTCCAGCAATCACCAGATCAATGGACGCTCGGTTCGATCAAATCAATGAGAAAATTAACAAGAACTATGAGGAACTCCACGCAAAAATCAAATAGACGAGTGACAGCTTGACATCAAATTGGACACAATTTACGTCACGAATTGAGAATAGTTTCCTCACTCTACAGGAAGACCAAAAGAAAAGTCAGGCAGTTTTAACCGCCATCTTGGACAGATTACAAATCTTGAATGACCTGCAACCAAACTCTCCCAGAACTTCGGAGCAGCCAGATCCTCTATTCAACATGTCATCCTCTAACGCATATACACAAGGACGCCAAATACGGGTGAAAGTCGAGTTACCCAAACACGACGGGGACGAACGACAATGCATAGCGTGGATCAACAAAGCCGAGGAATACCTAGACATCCACAACATCCATTACGACGACGAGAAAATTAAATATGCTTCCATGCATCTAGAAGGTAGCGCTTACAACTGATACTTATGGTGGAAGAATACTGTAAGAATATGTTCTTACAACTGGGTTAGCTTCAAGAACGACCTCATCAAAAGATTCCAAGGCGTTGAAGAAAAAGACTTATTTGCCAAAATCACAAGGTTACAACAAAAAAACAGTGTCGATGAGTACACCTGTGATTGGGAAGCACTGTCAACTCGAGCCCCAGAATTAACCGATGACCAACGACTACAGACCTACAGACATGGTCTAAAACAACACATCCGTGACGAACTAGAGTTACACAACATCTCTACCATGGAGGAAGCACGACGTAAAGCCAGGATTATTGAAAGCAAATCCGTTCATACAAATGTCGACCAAGACGACTCCAAAAAGAACCCCCTCCAATTAGGATACACAGGAAATCCAAGGTATACACCACCTCAACTTAGGGAAGGAACAAAGCCCAGTTTAGAGGCCCAGAGAATAAAAGAAGGGAAATGTAAATTCTGTGGAGACAAATGGGATCCTAAGCACAGATGCTTACAAAAGAAATTATATGCTTGTGAAGCAGAGCTAGAAGTCAATGAACCAATTGAGAACAATGTGAATAGCCAACAAGACTACCACCCAGGAATCGAGGACGACTCCCCACAAATCTCATTAGCCGCTATTACTGGATTCTCCCAATCGCAAACATTGAAGATTAAAGGACATATAAAAAATAATGACGTCACAGTTCTTATCGACTCTGGCAGCACCCATAACTTCGTTAACATCAACCTTGCTAAAGTATTTAACCTATTTATCTGTCCAGTACCTAACATGAAAGTTATGGTAGCAGATGGCAAGAAGATTGACAATGTAGGAAAATGTCACAAGGTTAAGTTACAAATGCAAGAATATAACTTAGAATCAGATTTCTTTGCGGTACCACTAGGAGGAATCAACGTAGTATTAGGAATACAATGGTTACAAACCTTGGGTACATACTCTACAAATCACCAAGAACATTTTATTGAATTCCATGCGTTCGGGAAAACACACAAATTATATGGGTTCCAACCACCTCCAACACCACTGGTTACATCACATCAGATGGAAATGCTACGTTGGAAAGATGCACCAACGTACATACCTCAATGTCGAGAAATGGAGACTCTAACAAGTGAAGGAGATATGGACAAACAACCAGAGACACAAGAGCTAATTCGAAAACATCGCAAGGTGTTTCAAGAGTTACCTATGGTGCTCCCAACAAATAGAAAAACTGAACACATAATCGAAATAGAACCAAGGACAAAACCTGCCAGTAACAACCCATACAGATGTCCACATCAGAGACGTTGCGATAGTTCACGTAGTCATTGTCGTCAGATAAGCTTTGAGGACAAAGCTGCCTTAAGGGAAAGGCAATGTAACAAAAACCAAATTTAATTATAAGCTAGGTTAATTAATGTAAATAAACTAAGAGGTGACTTGAAAAGTCACCTCTCTTCCCCACTTACGGTATAAATTACCGGGGCATCTATTTTGTAAATCAGCCTCTACATTTTATAAAATATACAATTACACTACATTTCTCTCTGTCCATTTCCCCGTTCTTGCTCTTTCAGATCCCATACTCAAGCAATAACCAGAGGTACTTTTCTGGTCGACTGCATTGCCAGCCCAATCTGAATTTGAATATCCAGATAACAATACTCCATTGCTGGAAGTATACCTGAGCCCATATCTAAGTACATGTTTGGCGGCTATCAAGTGTATATGCTTCGGATCTGACATGAACTAACTCAGTGCATTCATTGTGTAGCAGATGTCTGATCTCGTATGCACCAGATACATCAGGGAACCAATGAACTATCTGTATAGAGTAGAGTCCACATTCTGTGAACTAGAGGCCGAGTCCCGCAACTTTGTCAAGTTGGTAGTCATTGGTACGCTCATGGACTTGCAGTCTTGCATCCCAAATCTCTGCAAGATATCCACTACATACTTTCCTTGTGTCAGGAAGATCTCACCTGGCTCTTGCCAGACTTCTAAGCCAAGGAAGTAATGCATCAATCCGAGATCTTTCATCTCGAATTCAGAGGTAAGCTCCCTCTTACACTGGTCTATCAGCTGTTCATCATGTGTAAGAAACAAGTCATCTACATATAGAACAAGTATCAAGACATGATTATAAGCAACTTTAAAGTACAAGTTAGAATCAACTGTACTTTTGGAGAACCCCAGGCTATGGAGAAATCCATCCATTCTGGCATACCAGACTCTTGGAGCCTGTTCAGTCCTTACAAGGCTTTCTTCAGTTTACATACACGGGTCTTCTTCCCATGAGTAACAAAGCCTTTAGGTTGTTCAATATAAACCTCTTCCTCAATCTTACCATTGAGAAAGGCTGTCTTTACATCCATTTGATGTAACTTCCATCCGAATACTGCAGCAAGTGAGATGATGGTTCTGATGGTAGTGTACTTGGCAACAGGTGCAAATGTCTCGTCATAGTCAATGCCTTCTTTTTGAGTGAAGCCACGAGCTACGAATCTGGCTTTATACTTCTCCACACTGCCATCTGCAGCATGCTTGATCTTATAAAGCCATCTGGAAGTCACTACTGACTTTCCTGTAGGCTGGGAACAACTTTCCAAACATCATTCTTCATGATTGACTTATACTCTTCAATCATGGCATCAACCCATACCTGTTTACTTGCTGCTTCTTCGCACGATGAAGGTTCTGAACTAATAAGGTGACTCATAAGACCGGAGTACTTTTGTGGTCTTATGCTTTCTCTGAAAGTCCATGGAGGAGCTTTATGCTTCTCGGCTTCTTGTATCGTTTCTCGGTACCAAGCAGGTCTCCTTTTGGAAGGAGGAACTTCAAGTAGTTCTTCTAGTAAAAATCATCAGTAAAAATCAGACCGATAATTTTACCCACAATTTCCAGAATTACAGAAAATTACCAATTTAGGGCTTTCTCAGAAAAACTAAGATTTTCTCTCTTCTGCTTGAAAATATCAGACTGCTGAAAATTGCCCGAAAATATCAGATTGCTGAAAATTGCCCGAAAATATGAGATTGTCTGAAAACTGCCCAAAAATATCAGACTGCTGAAAACTGCCCGAAAATATCACACTGTCTGAAAACTGCCTGAAAATATCAGACTGCTGAAAACTGCCCAAAAATATCAGACTGCTGAAAACTGCCCAAAAAATGGAATGCTGAAGATGGCTGTGCAAAAATGCTGAAGATGGACTTTGCTGATAAAACCCTAGCTGAGGGTTTGAACATAAGATAATTTTCTTCACTTGTGAGAGCAAAAGTGTGTGTGACAAATGAGAAGGCTTGATCTTCTTTTATAGCCTTTGTTCACCCAAAGTGGACAAGATTAGGAAAAATAAAAATAATAATATTTTTATTATTTTCCTAATTTCACTTTCACTTTTACCAAAAAGGTACTTTTATTTTTTCCTTTGACTTTTATAAGGAGTCCTTATTTAATTTTGTTTTCCACCTGTGGTCCTTTTAGGTGGACAAGATTAGGAAAGATAAAAATAATAATATTTTTATTCTTTTCCTAATTTCACTTTCACTATTACTAAAAAGGTACTTTTATTTTTTTCCTTTGACTTTTATAAGAAGTCCTTATTTAATTTTGTCTTCCACCTGTGGTCCTTTTCCTGTGGTACAAAAAGTCTTTATTTCTTTTGACTTTTGACTTTGACCTTTTACCAAGTGCCCCTGTGGTCATTACCTGTGGTACTTTTTTATTTCAAAAGTACATCATCATAAACCAAGAGAGTTATTAATGCTTTTATCTCACGCACTGTGTGATACCTAGATTTGGTACTAGGGTAACTTAACCAAGGGTAGCTAATCCTTGGAGAAGCACACCAAGCCCATAGATCAAGGGTCAGAGTGCCACACACATGCCCAGACCCAGTCTAGGGCTTACAGTGTCTTCATTCTCCCAGAGAATGGCTACTCAGAACTAAGCTGAGTCTACCAGTCCCAGACTGGTCTACATCGTGGTCTCGGACCAGATGTCTACTCAACACAAGGTTGAGTCTACCCAGGGCAGATCTGGGTTTATATCATGGTCCCAGACCAGATATCTACCATTCAATAGAATGGTTACTCAACACTGGGTTGAGTCTTCACCGTGGTCCTGGACCAGGTAGTCCCATTCTCCGAAGAGAAAGGCTCTCAATGTTGCTCAGAAAATCAATAGTTAATAAGCTTCAACCTCTAGACACTAAAATGCCATCTAATGTACCTTCGTTCCTTTTCTTGTTCAATGCTTTGCTAAGAGGTTCGACCATGATTATGTAGAGGAAAAGAGAGAGGGGTTATACTTGCTTTATGCCTCTTGAAATCTGGAAAAAAGAAAAAGGCCTTCCATTAACAAGAGGAGTGATCCAGGGCTGTCCAATGCAGGCTTTGATCACTTGATAAACTTCAAAGAGAAGCCAAATCTTTCCAAGTCATAGTAGATGAAGCTATGTCTAACGGTATCAAAAGCATTTCTAAGTTCTATTTTTATGAACATACCTTTGTCACCTTTGCTATAGCTGGAGTGTATTGCCTCCTATACCATAATGATGCTATCTATGATTTGCCTCTTCTCAATAAAACCCCCGTGACTTTCTGAGATAAGCTTTGGAAGGAGCTTCTTTAGTTTTGTGGCCAGAATTTTAGTCAGAATCTTGTAGGCCACATTACACAGAGATGGGCCTAAATTGAGAAAGAGATGCAAGCCTTGTCCCTTCAGGATTTAGAGCTATAAAAGAGGAGTTCGTTGCACCTTGAACTTTATCTTTTCCTCTGGTCCAATTTAGCATTTTATGAAGATATGATAATGAGTGTTATGTAGTTGAAGGGATGCTATTTTATCTCACAATGAGGTGAGTCACAAATATAGTTGTAATTATGCGATGATCGTAATACATTATAATTAACAATGCATATCATGTACATTGTAGATTACAAGTCACCTCTTTTGGAAATTCTTTGATCTCAAAGCATTAATTATTTGATTGAGTACAATCTTTGACCTACAATAGAGGATTGTAGAGAGAATGCATTCGAGGAGAATTGGTAGTGGTAGAAGAGGAGTCTTGTTTCTAAAGAATGTGGAGAGATATAGGAGGTCCAATATTGTCAGTTATTTTATTATTTTTTCAACAAGAGAGGCATCCTTTTGATCAAATGTTTTAACTTCTTGCGATAGTTATTCATTTAACACTCGCCAGCGTTGTCACAAATCTCCTCGATGTCAAGGTAATGATTTTTGGCTGGCAGGGCTGAGATTGTTGGAATGTTAGCTTATGTAGAAATTAGGGTCCTTCATGTCTTGCTATTATCCTATCTTTTCTACATTTAAGGTCTAATTGCTTAATTAATTAGAATTTTGCTAAAATCATCTCCTGGAAGTAGTGTCATTCATATATATTGGTCAGGGTTTTATTATTTTGCATGCCGACACACTGGACTTGTGCATTTTGCATGAATCTAATTTATTAACTTTAGAGTTGGAGAGTCTAGGGCACCAAGCTTATACTGTATGTGCTTGTTATATGGTTAAGGGAAAGTGTCACATGTGAGATGCCATTATTGCTGTCTTCAAGTGATATATTGGGATCATGTGGCAACATGCCATTGGGAGATTTGGCTAGCCATATAGTGTCTTTCTAAAGACTGTTTTTTTTCCACTGTATTAAAAATATTGAACATGATTATCACATCTCTTAATATGCTTGTGTAGGTTTGCTTTCAACCTATCCTTGTTACCAATATTTGCCTTCATGTGTTTTAGGTGTGAGAAGATAACTACAACAATGGTACCAACTTTTACTTCGAATAGAGTAGGTGTGTGGGTTTGAAGTGAGAGATTTCTCTAGCTTTGTTTGCATAGAGCGTTACTTTAATGAGATGATTTTGTATTAGGATTTTCTAGGCTATCTCACCATCAAGAGCTTTGATGATCGACTTGACAAAAATAACAATTCCTTGCTTTTGTATAACAATTATATCATGGCCTCTAATTTTTTTAGATGAAAAGCATATGCTTTATTTGGGTAAGATTGTTGTAGGTACACCCTATGAAAATGCCCAATAAGAGAAAATTAGTAACTGGTGGACGGTACCTTATTGCAAGTCTCATTGTAGCAACCAAGAATGGACTTGAAGGTAGAAGCATTGTTCTATTTTTTTATTCCCAGAAAGTTGTTGATGTTTAGGCATCTAAATACTTGTCCTTGTGAATCTGAGACCATCAAAATTTGTCTATCTCCCATGGCGGGGTTTGTGTACTTTGTGTATAGTACTAAATGTCTTCCTTTGTATTTTGGATCTATAAAAGGTATTTGACACTTTAATACTCTTCATTGCTTATTACATGCAAGTCCTCTTTTCTAGTGGTTAGAAAGGAATTATTACAAAATGACTATCGACTTGTAGTTGTTGTCTATGCTCGCAAGTCAACATTATGATAATCTCTGTTTTTTGAGAAATATATCTTATAGAGTCTCTTTGGCTATGTTGCTGTTCTGTGAGGGGCCTATTTATGTTGTCAAAGACACTCAAGATTTGCACTTGGCTTCATCCACACCGACTTGGGGGGTTTTTGAACCCTGGCTTCCATGTTAATACAAGCCCAATCACCTCACTGCTTGCTGCTAGACCACACTCTTGTAGGTAATTATGATTAGTCGTACTTTTGTCTTTTTTTGCGTGTTGGATGATAACCTAGTGCCGCTATTGCTAGGATATAGTGCACTGGTGAGCAAGGTCTGGGTGAATTAGGGACCATGAAGAGAAGGGCCCTTTGGCCTTGATTGGGGCTTTCCAACTTTGTTTAACTTGAAAAACGAAGTAGAAAGCTAGGGGTTTTGTTCTAATTAGCGAGGGTTTGTGGGTGTACGTGTGGGGATGGTTGTGAGGACTTGGATACTATTTTTGAAGTTAGGGTGCATGGGGCCTGGGGGTACAGGGTGAGTGCATTGCATCTCTCTCTCTCTCTATTTTTCTTGAACCTGAGAAATTTATGTAAATCAATAAAACCTTAAACATAAAAGCCTATGATCTATACTGTAAAATCAAACTTTATTTCATTGAACAGTAACACTCTGCAATTTATATGGCTATGCCAAAACTGGAGGGAAGAGTAAACAGTTGTAGGAAGTATGATCTTGAGGAAAGTTCATAGTGTACAATGTATATTTTGGCACTAGATGAATCTTGAAGAATTTTAGTAACTGTACAATTTATGTCTTGGCACTAGACATATCTCAAGTAAAGTTAGTAAGTGTATAGACTGTATTTTGGTACTAGACGTATGGGTTGGATCTTTGTAATAGGTTGCCAAATGATAGAAACACAAGTATGACCTTTGTATGACAACTGGACATAAAATACATAGCATAAACCTCTATATTAGCTAGTTGGTCATGAGATATGCACTGACCAAAAATGACTCCCAATTCCAACGAGGTATCCACAATCGATATATCTCACTGGATCATAAAGCCTTTGAACCCCATGTTGAATGCTGAAACACAGCCGTATCCTGGTGTCAAACCAATGTTATCAGAACTGGACTGCTGATCGAACCGGCAGAGCCCAAAATGTTAACCGGACCGAAAACCAGGAAACAAACCAGTTGACTAAAAAACACATATAACATTCATATTTTGTAAAAAAAATATATATTCATGTGCATACATATGAATCCACACCATTAATAAACAAATATGTAAATTTTCTCATATATATAGCAAGTATGGGTGCAAATAACGCATGAGTAGGGGTTTAGGGTTGGGTTAGACCTATTTGTGGGGAAGCGCTCCCCCCCCTCCGCTCCCGCTCCTGAAGCTCACTTCTAAAGGAAGCGTCCAGGAAGTGCGCTTCCTAAACGCTTCTATATCAGAGCGGTTTCAAGAAGCTTGCTTCCTTGCAAAAAAAAAACGCTTCCTCGTTTTTTTCAAATTTTCTTAAAAAAAAAACAAAAACATTAAGTGATGGGTGGGGGGGAACTAACCCTAGGTCCATACTAATGCTATATAAAGGAGGAAAAGCCTACTCTAATAGCAAAAAACCTAACCTTAGTAATTATCAGTGGCATAAGTAAAAGTTGACATTTTCCTTAGTAATCAGCTGTTCCAGAAATATAAAGTGACTTTGCTTAGCTGTCCCTCCTTGCATGAAAAATAACTAAAGATGACAACTGCCCATCTGCTGTTCTAGAAATAGCACATAAGTTCACTTGGCTGTGCCATCCTTCAAGTGTCTATCAATAGCATACAAGTCTGACAATAACTCGCTAAACAATGCTCTCCATGCTGCTGTTATAAAGATGGCATATAACACCTTGGATGCGCCTCTTTCCTGTATGAAATTATGAATGATAACACACAAGAGTCACCATTGTTATGACCCCCTCATTACAACCCTAGGGAGGGTCGTAACCCTCCCTAGGGGTGTAATGGGGGTTTCATAACAACCATAAAGTGCACTTGGTTTTGTAGTTTAAAAAAGCAAAGTTAGTGGTGACAAGTGCACCTATCTTCAAGCCTAAAAACATCAAGCATTGACTCCTATTTCCACCAGCCATACAATAAATCCATGGTGCTCCTCTACTGTCACAAGGACACAAGAAGCTAAAGAATACAGGTGGCAGCAACTTCCCTTTGCTGTTCCACCTTCAGAATCTACTAACTGAAACGTTCTTTATGAGTAGCATCAAAGCGCCCTTTTTTCTACAAACTGCTGGCACTCTCCTCCACAGGATGCACTACTGCTGTTTTGAAATACCTCGTACAAACTGCCCTCTCTATCTCTGAAATATCAAATATGTTCTATATCTCCTACTTCTAGACAGCATAGGCAATGATCCTGTGCACACCATATTGGCATGTAGACTCAGCATGCTAGATCATGTAAGCCATGGGAATGAAATCTGAATGATGCAATTGAGAGTCCTAAATGGTTTGCCAAGATATCCAGAGTCCAGACTACAGCTACCTCATGAATGATGTTCTTAGATGAAGAAAAACCCAGCAGTATAAAATGATTATTCTTGCACAACTGTAACTGCTGAGTCATCTTTATTTGCAGATTTTCCATTACATTTCATTGACCAGGAATATGCAGTAAGCCAATGTGGGTTTGATCACTGCCAGCTAATTGCTGATGTTTTACATAAATGGTTATTGTAGGCTGCTTTTACAGGCAGAGTGAATCCTTTGCAATAGATGCTAAGCAGCTCTCCTCTCTTCCAATGATGAAGAATAATTTGATAACATGCCAAAATGCTCTTTTGAACAACATCCTTCAGATAAAACCGTTTCAAAACAAGTGACCTTGCTGCTGTCTAAAAGTCCTTAGACTGCAGATAGAATAAACATAATCACTGATGTAGCTGCCTCCGAAGTCAGCAAATAGGCCTTGGGGTGGATTTTGTGTTAACACGTAACTAGCATATTTGTGCATCTCAAGTGTGATGATATTGTTGGAGTGTTCTTCCGGAATAATCATGTTCATTTTTTGTCATTGACATTTTGGACCAAACCAACGTGGTCCATCATCAGGATGAATTGTTATGATATTGTTGCAGCCAGTAAACATTTCTAACTACTTCTTAATAAGATTGGGTCTTTCTATGCAATGTATTAAGAGCATTTGTAATCAAGTAGTTTCAGGTGTCGTATGTCATCCTTATTTTCAATGGTGCAAGGGATTTATATTTCTCAGAAGAATGAATGAAAAAACCATGCACTATCCTTACGTAGCCAGTGTATGTGTGCATATCAATTTTAATGATACCATTGCAGGTGGTTAACATGCTTAACTACTGATAAACTTTCTAATAAGATTGGGTCTAGTTATATAACTTATCAAGAGTATTTATAGTTGAGTAGTTTCAGGTCCAGTATGGCATCCTTATTTTCAATGGTGAAGGGGATTTAGAATTCTCAGAAGAATGGATAAAAAAATTCACGATCTATGTCATACTCAACATTTGAATTGTGATTCAATTGTACTTGACTGCATGCTTACTGTTTTAGGAGTAGCATTAAGTTCAAGGAACTTTTGCTTTGACTAAATTTGGTCTTGTATGGACTCGTGGAGTTTAAGGAACTATTGTTATGACTAAATTTAGTATAGTAGGTTAATTTTACAAGTTTTAGGTCTAGGTTGGACTTCCCTGGTCCGAAATTGACTTTTAAGTCTAATTTTATCTGGCAGTCTTGTTTTAGATCGATTCTCTATCAGGAGAGCAGTCTTGCCGGGGCCTTTACTTTTGAAAGGTCATGTTATCTTTACCCACCCTCAATTTTTTTGGGAGTAAGAAACCTCCCACATTAGAGGGGGGTAGCTATTTGTTCTCAATCCCTTTAGCCTGAGAAATGTAGGTTTTTGAGAACTTTGTTGTGATTACATCATGTTCATTCTTTTAGGAGTTGCTCCTAGGGCAAATGAGTGAACTTCAAATTGTGTAATCTTGTGATTTCTGTTCTCCTTTATTCATGGATTTTTTTTTTTGAAAATGAAACCAATCAATATACATGTATATCAAGATTGAAACATCAACGGCCCAAAGAGTGGACACTTTATGCTTTGATATTTAACGTCTCATTGGATGCCATATCTTTATAGGAGCTCTAGGAGGAAAATGCTAGCTTCTCCACTCCGGAGAATTTTTTTTTTTTTTTGGTCTATGGTGGTTACTTTGGTTTCATGTGGGAAAGCTTGCTATCACGGGGTTAGCTGAATGCATTTTCTGCCATGTGATTCCTTGCTCCTAGAATTAAGAAGGTAAACTCCCTGTTGAACTTGTCTCGTACACTGTTTAAAGCTGGACCACTGGTGGTAGCTTAATTATACCTTTAGATATCTATCTAATTTGTGTGATGGAATACATGGGCAAAACTTGTTCAGGATTGGGAATTTGGAACTGAAACTTCTGAAATGCTTTGGTACTGTTTCATTTCTTTTGCATCAATGACTTCTGACGGAGTTATCCTTGTAGCAGGTGCTTGATATGGAGTCTGAATCACTGTCATCACACATTTTGTCCACCGCTGCTCAGGATTCTCCTGAGTCTTCTGCTACTGGAGAGGTGAATGATGCTCACCATTCTGGTCAGGCCAGCTTCTGGTGCTACTTGTGTAGTAAAATTGTTTTGGCAGAACCAGAAAGACCAGGAGACAATTTGGAAATGGTATGCTCTGATTGTCACAGTGGCTTCATTGAAGCTATGACTTCCCAGACTTTGCCTGATGTGCATCATCCTCACCACCGGAGGCGTCGCAGGGGAGGAGGCAGTTCAGGTCACAGTGTTGAGAGTATAGAGAGTGTGTATTCAAACCAGATCTCACAAGTTTTTCAACGGTTGGGGCAGACTTCACGTGATAACTCAGTAATTGATCAGGGGCATAGATCTGATCAGGAACATGACATGAGGAGGGTCATGGTGCAAGATGATCTGCCCTCTCATCCTCCTATAACCAGATCCTACGGTCGAAGAAGGGCTGGATCAGAGATTGGGAGTGAAGGGTACGACCACATTGAATCCTTTCTAGGTGATAGTGATACTAATACATTTAGTGGATATGGAACAATTTTAGGAGAAAGTGATACTAACAATACCATCAGCGGGCACGGAGGTTACTCAGATGCCTCAGGAGATGTACAGAGTTTTCTTGATGGTGATATGTTTTTAACTCACCAGGATGATGAGAGCCATGTAGATGGAGATAGTGAATCTGGCCTCGATACTATGCGCGTAGGTCTCTATGAATGGGATTCTATGGATGATGATGATGATGATGATGGAGAATGGGAAGCAGGAGGGGAAGAGGATGACAATATTGAAAATAGAGAAGGAACTGGAGATACAAGAGGAGCTTCAAGTGCAGAAGAAAGCAGTGAACAAGCTGATTACCGTTGGCGGTTGCGGTCAAGGAGAACCAGATGGAGGGATATTCGCAGGCATCAGAGGATAATGAACTTCGAGTTCAATTTACATGATTACATCCCAGATGTCTTTCAAAACATTGGGGGAAATAGTCGTGAGGCAAGCTTGGAGCTTTATGATAGACCATTTTATGCTGGAAATCCTGGGGACTATCTTGATGCAAGAGGTTTTGAACAGCTATTACAACATCTGGCTGAGACTGACAACTCAAGGAGAGGTGCTCCGCCTGCTGCCCAATATGTTATAGAGCGTTTGCCTTTGATTATTATTAGGCAGGCACATGAAGAGGATGGGAGTTCGGTTTGTGCCATCTGTAAAGATTCGTTAGCACTTGGGGACCAAGCTAAGCAGCTTCCCTGTATGCACTTGTATCATCCCAACTGTATTTTGCCGTGGTTAGGTGCTAGAAATTCATGTCCTGTGTGCCGTTATGAGCTACCCACAGACGATCCTGAATATGAAGAAGAAAAGTGCAATGCAGGTCGTAGAACTAATCATAACTACCATGGACAGAACTTCAATCAGGAAAGTTCTTCTGAACTGTCTGCTGACACACAGGAATTGGAGAATGCTGGTCTTGATCCACAACGTGATGCAGAAAGTTTACTCAGAGCTTCTACAACACTCAGCAATCCTAGTGTGGCAGATCTTGTTGATGAGATAGGTACAGAGGGAATTACTAATCATGACCAGGAACAGGAGCATATTGTTGCTACAGAATGTGCTGTTTTGCAAGAGACCAACCACGAGATTGCAGACGGTGTTGCTGAAAGCAACAGAGGAGCAGTGTCTCGAACATCGGGAAGATGTTGGTTCCTTTTTGCTGCAGGGCCTGTTTTAAGTGTTGTAGGCCTTGTTTTGGTTTTGTGCTTTCGAAATCGTTTAGCAGGTGCTAGGAGTCAGCAGAATATCAGGCAACTCAACAGGCAACAGTATCACTATGTACAGGATTCACAAATACAGCAAGTGATTGGTCCAAATGAAGTAACCAACCGTAGGAGATGGTGGAGATGGTGGAACCCCTTCGGAAGGTGAGATAAGAATGGTCCTTATAGCATCAAGGCGCCTATTTTGTGAAATTTAGATGGATATACTGATGTTTGATTTTGGGGATTTACACAGTGCATCTATGGTTTCTTTCTAACCTGAATGGCTTGGTTTCTTCTAACATGAAGGTGCTTGAGATGCAATTCGTAGCTTGCAGTGATCTTTATGTTGTCGGTTCTAGATGGTGCCTGAGTTTCTGTCGCCAGAAGATTGTATACAGTTGGATTGTATGATTTCCTGTTAATGAATAATGTACATTATATATATTCAGGAAATTGATGTTACATGTTTTCTTGAAAATGGAAAGTTTGGATGCTTAGTCAGATATTTGAGGGTATATGACTGTCTAATGGTTGGAGATGGAGGTGTTGCTATGATAATGACCTGGGTTCAAATCTTGGTTGACATAGAATTTGGTCATGGATATTAGTTGGTTGTGTTTGAAGGTATGTAAATTAAAAATGACCTTTACTGCCATTGTTAAGTTAGGGTTTACAACTCTACATGAATGATAAAAAAGGTGTTTAAACGACTAAAATGCACTTTTATAATTACACCAGGACAAAATAATAATACCTTGAAAGGAAAGTGCAAGTACGTTGGTAGGCGAGATAGAGTTGACTGGACCGTGTAATTATTAGCAAGCAAATAACTGTAAAAAATCAAACAGGAAGGAAACAAGGCAGCACTGGTACATATAGCTATTAAAAGCAAATAAAAGATAAACAAATAACCAAAGGAAATATCATTTATGCATAAAATGCTTAAATCAATAAATACAAAACCCATTAGGCTTTGGTTTCACGAGTTTATCATTTAAAAAAAACATGGATTGTTAATGATTTATGAGGAACTCATAAAGCCTCTTGATTATTATCATTATTGCACACAGATTTCTGCGCGGTACCATTGTATCTCGTTATTGTTGTTGCATACACATTTCAAAGTAGTACCGTAGTCTGTCATTTCTGTCAACATTCTTCCTTTCCAGTGTAGCGGATTTAGGCCATCATCCACATATTGTAATGTTTACATTGTAGGTATTCGTGTGCTCATTTTACATTTAACTTTATACTATTTCCGGTGTATTCATCTCTCTCTCAAATTTAGTTTCTATTGCAAACATTTTCTGGTTGTTTACCTTTGTAGTATCATTTGTCTCTCAAAAACAATTATTTAGTTTTGTTTCTCCATTTTTGGCACCATGGTGCTTTCGCTGTTACCATTACAGTTTTTTTTTTGCCCATTCCTTTGGCCACTGTTTATAGCATAATTAGACTCAGAAAATGCTTTTACAGGGTTGGATCATTAGTTATCAGCTTCTCTGATTTATTATATTTGTTCTACTATAATTGTGAACATCCACCTCTGGAGTTTGGTGGAATTAACCAAACACGAGCAAGCAAATCGAATAATGCAATTATAAGAAAGACCACATTAGTTTGCTATCCATTTTGTTGTTTTGGGTTTGATACAAGTTAAATAATGTGCAGAATTGACTAGCATTATGAACTTAGTTTCGTGAATGTAATTGTTCTCTTCTCAATATATATATGGTTGTGAAACTAATTTCTATGTAAACGGGCTGTCTATGTAAAATGGACCATGTTGCATATAAGCTTATCCATAAGAGAATTGTAGCTTTATGTTTTTATGATATTATGATTATTTTATAGCTAAATTATTGTGCCTCAAGTACAAGTACGGTTACTAACACAATGCATGCCATCTGTGTTGTGGTTTTTCGATTACCAGGTTACAACTAACACAATGTATGCCATATGTTAAATTGTGAGCATTGAAGATGCAATAGGCAATTACAAGAAAATCTGGTTCTATGTTTTTCATTAATAACTTTTCATTCCATTCTATTTCCATTTACTAGTATATTTAACATTGTTCTATTTTTAATCTTTTGTACTTGTTATTCAATTTTTTGAGTTAAAAAACTTATATAAAAATGATATTTTCAACTGAGATATATAGGAATGCATCGTAACTTATTTTGTGGGCATTTTCATTGAAATCTTAGCAAGGGATTTTAGCACAATTTAAAATGAAGATTATTTGTTGATGGTCAAGTTTTTGAGCTTGTCATCCTTGAAAAAATGTTATGTTTGTGGAATAACATAAAGCTGCACCTTTGCCTCTGCAACAATTAGTTGTTCAAGCTCCCTTTACATAGAGGAGACAATATTTGAGAGGAGACGGGATTTGATAGAGAAATACATGACTACATCCTTATCTTTTTATAAATTTGGTTTATAGACAATGAAATTTGTTCTTAAAATTATAAAAATTACGCAATTTTCACTATAATTTTGAACAATTATACATTGATATTTACTAATTTTAACAAATCGTGTTTCGATTTCTTGGATTTTGAAAATTATAAAAATATATATTTGTGAATTGCTGTGATTGTATTTTTTCTAATTTCTTGGATTTTGAAAATTATAAAAATATATATTTGTGAATTGCTGTGATTGTACTTTTTCTAAACTTTTGTTGGATTGTTCTTTTTCTATACTTTTGTTGCAATTGATTTTCAATAGCTCTTGAACTTCACATTCTGATTTATTGATTTTTTTTAAAATTGTAGATTTACAAATCAAAGATTTTCAATAGCTCTTGAACTTCACATTCTGAACATTCTGATCTATTGATTTTTTTTAAATTGTAGATTGACAAATCATATTTTGATTTTTTTGGATTTTGAAAATTATAATAATATATATATTTGTGAATTGAGATTTTGAAAATTATAGAAATATATATTCTTGGATTTTGAAAATTATAATAATATATATTTGTGAATTGTGATTTTGAAAATTATAAAAATATATATTCATGAATAGTGGTGATTGTACTTTTTCTAATTTCTTGGATTTTGAAAATTATAAAAATATATATTTGTGAATTGCGGTGATTGTACTTTTTCGAAATTTTTGTTGCAATTGATTTTCAATCGCCCTTGCGACATTTTGATTTATAGACTTTTTTTCTTATGTATATTGACAAATCATACTTGAACTCCACATTCTGATTTATTGTTTTTTTTAAATGGTATGATTGACAAATCATATTTTAATTTTTTGGATTTTGAAAATTATGAAAATATATATTTGTGAATTTTGGTGATTGCACTTTTTGATTTAATAGACTTTTTTTTTCTTCTAAATGTAGATTGACAAATCATACTTGAACTCCACATTCTCATTTATTGATTTTTTTAAAAGGTAGATTGACAAATCATACTTTAATTTTTTGGATTTTGAAAATTATAATAATATATATTTGTGATTTGTGCTGATTTCTTGGATTTTGAAAAGTACAATAGTATATATTTGTTAATTGTGGTAATTGCACATTTTTTTATATATATTTGTGAATTGTGGTAATTGCACAATTTTTTTTACTTTTGATTTCTTGAACTTCATTGGCTAATTTATTTTTTATTTTTTATTTTTTTTAATCGACTCTTTTCTTAAATGGTAAAACGTTAACTTCATATAAACACTTTTTCTATGTGATCAAATTTTATAAGAAATAAAAGTTTAAGTTCAATATAGAATGGAAGGTTATGGTTGACATCATATTCAATATCTACGATGCATTAACTCAATATTAGTCTTACAGTCATTTATATATATATATATATATATATATATATATATAATGAAAGTATCGANATAATCATTAGGCTAAAAAAATACTAACCCAAATGATATATGATATTATGATATAATGATATAACGATATAACGATAATGATACGATATATTACAGATCTAATTTATATGGCACCATTAACCCAATGTCACCTCCTTATGCACCAGGCCTTCCATCACAACCACGACCATTGCCACTGCCATCGTTACCTATACTAGGACATCCATCACCTATAGAATTCCTAAACCCATATGAATCATGAATTAGTTTTTATTGTTTCCTGTTACAATTGAAATTTGAAATTATAGCTAGCTAACTTTTAGAACAAAATTTACGAAGTGACAATATTTTTAAATTCTAACTAGATGGATCAAGTTTCCTTGATCAAGTCGATGCTAAACTGTGTATATGTGATCTAATTTTGTTTAGATGGCATTTGAGTTTGCACATTTGTGCTAGTCATGCCTTGGTAAGCACAAACACCCATGTCAATGCCTTGGAAAGATGAAACCAAATAATTACAAATAAACATGATTATCATTAAGCTAAATGAACATTTCAATTTCAAACTATATATTCCTATTTGTATTGATTCATACATGTGTGATAGATCCTAAGATCGTCAATGGGCCTTCAATATGATGTAGAACTATGGCATTCCACTCATATGCCACATGATTGACATAGGCAACTCCTTGTAGTTGGACTTTTGTGTCATGACATTAAATGTTACAATGTGCATGTAAATCAATAAAACATACTATAGTCATTGTTTCAAAAATTGTTTTTTAACCTGGATTCAATTGAAATAATTCAAAAATTGTGTTTCAATGATTGGGCAATGAAAATGAATACCTAACTTCGTAGTAGGGATTATGTGGTGATTTAGGCATGGCTATAGGTTCAAGTTTAGGGGCAAGTCATTAGAGGAAATTTCAACTCAAATTGGGCCTTTCAACCCTAATTCAAATTCCATGTCATCATGTGTTAGCCAATGAAATTGCTTTAAATTTGAAATATCGTATAGGTCTTAAACAAATTTTAATATAAATTTGGGGATAAGTATCATAAACAAAACTACTTTTTTGTTCGTATTTTTGACATATCTCCCTGTGTTTTTACTCAAATTTTAACCAAGAGAGCTTGTTGGATGCAGGATTTTAATTCCGCATCCAACAAGCTCTCTCGGTCGAAATTTGAGTAAAAACACAGGGAGATATGTCGAAAATATGAACAAAAAAAGTAGTTTTTTTTCGTTTCTTCCTCCAAAATTAATAATTTTATTTTTTTTATTTTTTATTTATTTTCCTTAGGAGGCCCATTTTGGGTTGAAATTTTGCTCTAATGGGAGGACCATCAACAACACCCTTGCCTTTACCTTATACAATTTGAACAAGGGGCATGTGAAAAAGGTTATAATGAAATAACCAATTGTAAATATATGTAAAAGCATAAATGTGATATTTATATAGATTAAAACTTCTATAATTCAATGATATATTAATCTTACTCTTATCCATTTGTTGTGTGTGGATGAGAAATTGATTGTTCACTATGGTAAAATTTATCAAGTAATGGAGGCATTTGCATGTTATATAAAACAAAGGAAGATTACTTAATGTGTTGATTCTACATGCATTTAAGATGATCAATTGATCACTAATAAAGATAAGTTAAACATACATAGTTGTACAAAACTATACCTTACTTCTATGCATTGGTTTGCATTTCTCGTGTAATTGAAAATATGCATTTTGGGCACTGATAATGCGCTATAACAAATCCTAGTGGGGTAACTACCCAAAATATGCATTTTGGGCACTGATAATGTGCTACAACAAATCCTAGTGGGGCAACTACCCAACTATAGTATCACCCATGAAATAAAATCATGGTCCATAAAAATAAGTGGTGGTTAGCTATTGAATTGAAACATTAACCAATGCAATGTGCATGGTATTTTCCATTTCATCCCTTGCCTAAACTTTGAGACCCTATGGATGGACCAACTCTCGAGGTAAAATGATACTCATGCTCAACAATAGTACCGATATCGTAAAAGGTAGTTTAGTAATAAGGTCTCCATGAGCCCTAAGACAATCATAATCACATTCGCTACTAGGACCATAAAAATGTGATGGTGTGCAAGTATGGTGCGATGGTATAGATAGGGTGCTTGTGTAATACACAAATCAACATAGATACACATTCCAAAATATAATATAACTTCATCACGATGGGGGAACCTGCCCCACACCCCAACAAATCTTTCATAAATGACACATCACGATCATAAGTTTAAACTATTGAAGTTTAAGAGGTTTACCCCTTAGATGGTTAGAATGGATCTCAATTAGTGTATCCCTCACATCATGTCCTTTAATTGCAACTCTCACCTCCTCCCAGCGATCTCTCCCCAACATTTGGGTCCTCATCCTAGTTGCGCTATCTAGACATCTCCTCAAGGGTGATTTGTGTCACCTCATTTTCCCATAGATTGGAAGGGGTTGTGGCGAGATGCAGGAAAATCTTATTCACTAAGGACCTCTTCAAGTTAGATGGAAAAACATATACATTAAAAAATCTATGTTTGTGAGTTCAAACTTTCAAAATTTTAAGGTGGGAGATGCACTACAATCTTGTCCATCGGGGACCTTTTTGAGTTAGATGGAAAAACATATATATTAAAATATGTGTTTGCTTGTGAATTCAAATTTTAAAAATTAAATAAATCCATAACCGAACAAGAATTAGATCCACGTTTAATACCTAAGTCCTAGATCTCCTCCTCCTCCTCTAATGATGTAGGGATACTTTAGGATGGGAGAGGTGTATTGCCTCTCAGAGTACCACTAGCTAGTGTCACCTCGCGGTTGGGTGGTGGGATCCATGTAAAAGTAAAAACAAATATTATTCATGCCAATGATAATTCACTTATATCTCACTCAATAAAAAGAAAATTATTTGTAACACATGCAGGTCATCTCATTGGTTAGATGAGGCACAACTCCATGTTGTCTGGGAGTAGGAGCTTGAGGCTTTCTAGAGCTTCATATTTGGTGAAGAGAAGACCCTTGCTCTGGAGAAATATTCACATCAAATAACTAATATGAGTTAGAAAGAGCTAAAAGTTGTAGGTGAAGAAGTAACTAAGCTATCATATCATAAATAAAAAATAACATGCAAGTCACCAAATAAGGGTTTTAAATATCAAATGTTAGTGGTTAAGTTCCATAGGGTTCAGGTTCCTTGAGAGAAATGGCATTGAAAAAAATAGCGACCATCCTTACTCCTATAATAAATATAGGGTTGCCAAGACATACCACAAGGCAATAAGAACAACACTAAATGAAGCACTAGATAGACATCATGCAAAATGGGAAGGGAAAGCCAAAGATAAACAACAAGGTAGAGGCAACAAAACCACAAGGGAATGCTTGGTAAAAAGACATAAAATTGTCAAGTAAGGAGAGGTCTTAATCACCACTTTATTATTTTGATACAATTTGCAAGCCCAAATTGGTAAGACCACCCATGCACAAGAAATAAGTCACGAAATTAGATGAATGCGAGGCTTTTCACTTCCTTGATATAAGTGGCATGGAATAAATAAGTTGTCATCTTTACACCTACCAAAATATTGGGGTTGCCAAGACAAGCCACAATGCAAGAAGACTAAATATTAAATGAAACATAAGGAAAACACCATGCAAAATGAGAGAGACAGTCATAGTCAAATAACAACACGGAGGCATGAAACGACATAGGAGCAGTTGGTAAAATGACAACAAAATTGTCAAATAAAGACTCTCGGTCACCACTTAAGTTTTTGAAGATGACTCACAAGCCAATTTGACTAGCTACAAAGAAGAATTAAGGAAACAACACAAACTTATTAGAGAAATTTTGAGGTCTAAAATGAGTCTCCTAAAAGATATAAAATATTTTGAGTTAGACATTTTGTGGGGAAGGTATATTTACAACTCAGTTCTTACACTATAATCTATGTAACTATGGTTAAGTTCAATTGAAAATATTTTTACAAATAAAATTAAATATATGAGTACTTTTCTTGGTGAGTACATAAATTACTTTTGAATATAATATAATGAATATACTTATAAAGTACTGGTTTACTCATATAATTAAGGTCTATTGGTTTTAAGTTTTTGAATATAATTCACTTATTTGATATTAAAAATATGTTTATGAAGCCCATGGGGGTTAGAGCAATTGGTAATGAGTAATTGATATAAGAAGTTGTAAATGGAAGGTCATGAGTTCAAATCCCCCATGGGTACTTTAAAAAAAAATGTTTATGAAACCATGTATTCACAATTTTAAACTTTGAATATAAATTAAATTATAGGAATAAATTGTCAATTTTGAATGACATATGTCATTAAAAATAATCGGTTACATATTTATATAAATAAAACTGATAATGTATTCATATAAATTTCACCATTATTTCATTGAGAGGAGCGAGGTGCTCTACAACACAGTATGGGGAAGATATTGTCACGTAAGGTAACGTAACATAACATAAGGTAACGTAACATAACGTTACATTAGAAAAAATAAAAAGTAATTACAAAAATTCACGTCGACGCATAAAATAAAAATTAAAACCAAATGAAAAGTAATTAAAAAATCCATGTCCACCCATAGAATAAAAAAATAAAATACCATAAATGTGTAGTGCACATTTTTTCTGGATGTGTAAGAAATTTAAAATAAAAAAATACACCTCAAGAAATTGGATATCTCTCGGTGCTTGATAGATCCATGTTTAAGATGGATCTATGTTGGTATAAACACTTAATTATTGCATTCCAAAAATCCTAAATAATAATACTTAATTATTGTTATATTATCATTATACTAATAATTAATATTTATATAATTTCAAATTTATATAAATATTAATTATTTTTATATCACCATTATAATTTTTTTAACAATTGTAAAATATATTAATTATAAACTACACTTGGAACCTACAAATTTGGTTATAAAATACCCACGTATTTGAGCATAATGAATGGTACCAAAAAATAGTTTAGTTTGGAAAGTTGAGTACAATGAATAACACTCATGATGACGATGATGATTAACGTCCACTGAGACCAACTTTGGTCTATCAGACCTTAAGAAGGGTATTACTTGGTTTGCTTTAAAATTTTGTTTCTGTGCTCAAAAGGCTCGGTGAGAAGATTTTCGAGCTCACCATAGTTTTGGCAAGTTAGGAGGTTAGAAATGTTTGTATTGTAGAAAATACAATGAAACTCATATCTAATGTGAGTGTAACCATGGCACTCTAAGAGAAAGTGATTTTCATCCTCAACGCTCAAAGACTCACAAAGATGGTAGACTCATTTTGCCCACGGAGTTTATGAATAGACCAATGCCTAGCTTCACTAGGAGCTCATGAGAGTTTGCTCTAATCCTGGCTATATTAATTTTCTTCCTTGAACTAGTCACTACCGAGAGATACTTATGATCTCCCAAATTAGTGTTAATGACCTCCTTACAGTATCTTAACTTTCTATTAATTGCTAAATTTTCCTCGCACCACATTTTCTCTAATAATATTTTTGACATTATTGATATTCTACAAAGTGTCATTTTCATCAATGTCCCAATGGTTTAACCAAACAATGGTATCTTTACACTAACTCCACTTGAGGCATAGTCAATTTTGACTTGAGTTTAAAGTGATTTTAGGAGGTCTCTCATTTTCCATGTTATTTATCTTGTGCTTGTACATTAGGTACCTAGTCATAGCCATGCTCTCGATGGGGAAAAGACCCACTTATAATAGAAGAATAAGATGATGCGTATTGCTTTTAATTTTGAGGTTATAAGTTATAAATTGCTTATGGATTTGCTTAATCTTCCTCCAAGATTCTCTAGAAAGGCTGCACCCCCATACCTCACAATCATACAAGATAACGGGGATGATAAGAGTTTCAAACATAAACTTTTTATCCCACATGACCATGTTGGCTGATTTACAATCATTTTCAAGACCAAAATAATATTTCCACCCTCAATTAATCATTTTTTCAATGCTATAGTTCCAATTGAGCTTGTGATGAATATCAATTCCAAGATACTTGTAAGAAGTCACTTCCTCAAGTTTTCTATTATCATAGATAAAATTTTCATAGGTGTCTTTTTTATATTTTATAATCATAACTTTTGTCTTGTCAATGTTAACAATCATACCCATGTTAGAGCAGAAATCTTTGAGAGTTCTTAAGTGATTATCGAGATTAGAGGGACACCTTTCCATAAGAACAATATCATCAGCATAACTTAGGAGGATAATAACTATCCCAACCAAGATCGTGCTGGCACAACCCTCTTCTTCTAAACAACCTTTCTAATTTATTGATGTAAATGCCAAAAAGGGTTGAGAGGGGGCAACCTTGCTTAGCTCCAATATTACAGTTTATATCCATTGAACACCCCTCATTATTCTTAAACTTGGAAATGACCTTTTCATATTTAACCTTATTATGGTACCTCTCAACTCAAAAGGAATGTTAAGCTCCTATAGCCTACTATGCAGGTTACTTATAGGCACCATATCAAAACATTTTCTAAAATCCACAAAGCAACAAAATAGGCCAGACTTATTATTACGACGTTTCTCTGCAATGATCCTAAGCATAATGAGGTGGTTCATGGTTGAATGATACATTCTAAAACCTGCTTGGACTTTATCCCGCTTACCTTCTATTTCTAGCCATTTGTTGATATTCTTTTCTAAGATAATACCGTATAACCTAGCTAAGAGAGGGCTAATCATAGTGGTTCGATAATTAGAGGGGTTATTTTTATCGCCACCTTTGAAAATATGAATATTGAGGCTCAGATTCCAAGGTGTAGAGAACCCTTGCTTAATTGCTAGATTAAAGAGTTTGTAGATGTGCAGGATGAGGACATACCCCCCCGATTTTTAAGATTTCTACTTGGTATCCTTCAATGTCTTTGGATTTTCCATTTGCTAAGCGCTTAACCCCAAAATCTATCTTCTAATGAGAATTTTTTTTTGGTTGTAAGAAGGGTTTGAATGTTATCTCTAATATCTAAAGATTCATAAAGCTTTTTAAGATAGAAATTTCAATCTTTTAAATCAAACTTATTATCTTCTTTTGTTTTGTGAGTTAGAATTTACCTCCAGAATTTCTTAGGATCCATCTTGGAGATGTGTAAGATAATTTCTTGCTTTTTACTTAGACAGTGCCTTTTTTCTTCTTCTTTTAATTAGGGATTTGTAGTGATTTCTCTTGTCCATTTTTATTGATTCTGTAGTAGCTTGCTTAATTTCTTTTCTCGTATCTTTACGCTCTTGATCATATTAAGGGTTGGTTCTACCGTCTCTCTTTTTAGCCAATACTTCAATAGAGAACTTGTTAATGGACAACGAGAGGGCTATAGGAAAATTATGGTATATATTTTCTATATTCTCCATATAAGATAAAGGAAATAGATCATTTTTTAAGTCATGGAGAAAAATTCAACTTTATTTTTATCAAAGATTAGGTGCTTTTGACAAAAATCATTAGAGGAAATTTCAACTCAAAATGGGCCTTTCAACCCTAATTCAAATTCCATGTCATCATGTGTTAGCCAATGAAATTGATTTAAATTTGAAATACCGTATAGGTCTTAAACACATTTTTAATATAAATTTGGGGCTCGGTATCATAAAAAAACTACTTTTTTTGTTCGTATTTTCGACATATCTCCCTGTGTTTTTACTCAAATTTTGATCAAGAGAGCTCGTTAGATGCGGAATTAAATTCCAAAATCCAACGAGTACCCACTCGACATACTTTTGACAGACCCCGCTACCCCAAAAACAAGAAATACCTAAAAAACATGATGATGACATTAATTCCGCATCCAACAAGCTCTCCCGATCGAAATTTGAGTAAAAACACAGGGAGATATGTCGAAAATACAAACAAAAAAGTAGTTTTTTTTCTTTTCTTCCTCCAAAATTAATAAATATTATTTTATTATTTTAACTATTATTTTATTAATTTTCCTTAGGAGGCCCATTTTGAGTTGAAATTTCCTCTAATGAGTTTTCCTCTTTGGGATCGCTATGCAAGGCAACATTGAGAGTTATAATTAAAGGCCTATGATCAGAGTGAGGCTCATGGTCATTGAAGATGTCGAAATCTATTAATTTATTGTATAAAGGGATATCATATATAACATAATCTACCACACTATTGCTAAGCCCATGGATAGATGTCATCTAGATAGAATTTGGCCGTTTTGTCAAATCGTTGCAAATGATAAAATCTTGAGCACTACAAAATTTGACCAGCTCATAACCGAATAAATTTTCACTTAGATCTTCAGAACTTCTTTTGTACCTATTAGCTTCGCCAAGGATTTTGATTGTGAATATATGGTTACTTTTTGTTGTAGTAATTTATCTTATAGTAAAAAGTAAAAGTACTTTAGTACATTTGTATTATGTTCACAAGTAATATATGCATACTTTTTTCATTAAGAGGAATTTACTTACAACATTGATGTGCTTAATTATGGGTTTTCTTCCACCATTGAGAATTTGATGAATAAGCTTTCTTAACTCAACCAATGGAACCTCAATTAAGAAGGATGATGTCATCCTCTAGAATGTGGTTGGTTCCTTCAAATTTGATTTTCATAGCACATTTTTGTTTTGTTTTGAGATCCATTTTAGACCTCAAAATTCCTCTAAACTAAATGAAGCACTTGATAAACATTATGAAAAATGAGAAGAGAAGACAAAGGAGAACAACAAGGTATAGGCAAAAAAACCACAAGGTAATGCTTGGTAGAAAGATGCAAAATTGTCAAGTAAGGAGAGGTTTGGTCACCGCTTTACTATTTTGAGACAACTTGAAAGCCGAAATTGGCAAGACCACCCATGTGCAAGAAAGAAAGGAGACTATATGAATTTGAGGTTTTCCACTTGATATTAGTGGCATGGAATAAATAAGCTGTCATCCTTACACCTACAACCCTCTAATATCTTTACCAATTATCTTTAACTCGAGGCTTTCTTGAGGGTTTTTGTCATGTAGGTAGGTAGCCGACAAGAGCTAATAAAACTATCTCATGGTCATTATAAAAAAGGGAGCAAATCCACCTAGTCCCCAATTACTTATTTAATTCGAACGAAAAAGTGAGGGACGAACGCTTGCCTAACCATAAGAAGCGCCTCTATGATGGGGTTTCCAAGATAATATGCAAGGCAAGAAGACCAAACACTAAATGAAACATACAGAAAACACCATGCAAAATAAGAAGAGAAATACATAGGAAATAACAACATGGAGGTAATAAAACCACAAGAGAGCACTTATCAAAAGACAACAAAAATGTCTAATATATAGAGGTATCGGTCACCAATTAAGTTTTTGAAGATGACTTGGAATACAAATTGATAAGCCTATCCATGCACAAAGAAGAATCAAGGAGACCTAACAAATTTGTGGGTTTTCTCTTCCTTGAGGCAAGTGGCATGGAATAAATGAGCTTCCATCCTTACACATACCAAGACAATTGCCAAGACCAGCCTAAAGGAAAGAAGACTAAACACATGAAACATAAGACAAAAGATGAAGACGATCAACAAAGTGGGAGAAAAAAAACCATGCAACACAATGATTGGTAAAAAATACAACAAAATTATCAAATAAGTAGAGGTATTGGTTCTCAATTTTTTTGAGACTACTTGAAAGCCCACATTATCAAGCCCACCCATGCACAAGGCAGAAGTGAGGAAACCAAATGAATTTTGGGTTTCTCTCTTCCTTGAGAGGTCCATTGTAGTGGAATAAATGAGTCACCCATGCTTACACCTACCAAAAAGATGGAGTTTCCAAGACAAGCCACAAGACAAGAAGACCAAACACTAAATGAAACACTAGGAAAACACCATGTTGAACTAGAGGAGGAAGACAACGACAAACAACAAGGTAGAAGGATCAAAACCACAAGGGATCACTTGATAAAAAGACAACAAAAATTGTCAATTAAGTAGAGGTAATGGTCACCACTTAAATTATTTGAAACAACTTGCAAGTCCAAATTGAAAAGCCTTCTCATGCATAAGAATTAAGTGACGTGACCAAACAAAATTTGGGTTTCCCACCTCCTTGGGACAAGTGGCAAGAAATAAATGAGCTGTCATCTTTACACCTACCAAAAAGATGGACTTCCTAAGACTAAACAAAACACAAGGCAAACACCATGCAAAATGAGAAGAGGAAGATGAAAGTGAAAAACATGGTGGAGACAATGAAACCACAAGGGAGCACTTGGTAAAAAGACAAAAACAAATTTAAATAAGGAGAGGTTTTGGTAGCTTAGTGGGATAACTCGAGTGGTTATCTCTGTGAATGTTGAGTGCCTTACTCGATGTCCTCGTTGGGTAGGATCTGTAATTAGGTTCGGCGGTTTACCTCATTTACTATCTGTGAATCATGGGGAAGTACTTAGAGGGTTTTCCTTGAGGTTTTTTCTAGGAATAAAATGAGAGGCTTTGGTCACCTCTTAACTTTTTTGAGATGACTTGCAGACCCAAATTGGCAAGCTTGCTTGTGCACAAGGAGGAGATAGGATATGAAATGAATTTGGTGTTTCCCAGTTCCTTGAGATTAGTGCATGGAATAAATGGGCTATAATTCTTACACCTACCAAAAACATAGAGTTTCCAAGACAAGCCACAAAACAGGAAGACCAAGCATTGAATTGTAACACAAGGCAAACATCACGAGTTCCATGAAAATATGAAGGTAAAGGTGAACAACAAAGTGGAGGAAATGTCAAGACATGAAGGGAGAACGTGGTAAAAATATAAAAAATTCTCAAATAATGAGAGGTTTTGGTTACCGTTTTACTATTTTTGAAACTATTTGGAAGCCTAAATTGGCACTTCTACCTATGCATAAAGAAGAGGTGAAGATACCAAATGAAATTGGGTTTCCCCATTTTTTTGAAACAAGTGACATGGAATAAATGAGCGACTTCTCTTACACTGACAAAAAAGATGGGGTTGCAAAGACAAGCCACAAGGAAAGAATACCAATCACTAAATGAAACACTAGGGGAACACTATGGAATGATATGATAAAGATGGAGAGAACAATAAGGCAGCGGCAAGGAAACCACAGGGGAGCTCTTTGTAAAAAGACAACAAAATTGTTAAGTAAGGAGATATCATGGTCACCACTTAACAATTAAAGAACAAGTGAGAAGTTTGAATGAATTTGGGGTTTCCTACTTACTTTAGATATGTGATATTGAATACATGAATTGTTATCCTTACACTTACTAAAGAGATGGATTTTCCAAGACAAGCCAGAAGGTAAGAAGAACAACCACTAAACAAAACACAAGATAAACACTATGTGATGAGAAGGTAATTGTTGAAAAAGGAGGTCTTGGTCACCACTTGACATTTTGAGACAACTTACAATCCCAAATTGGTAAGACTTCCCATGCATAAGGAAAAACTAAGGAGACCAAATGAATTTGGGGTTTCCTTCTTCCTTGAGATGAGTGGCCTGTAATAAATAAGCCACGACATGCAAAGGAATCTTTGAAAAGAAAAGTAAGATAGAAAATTGAAATCGTTATGATCCATGAGTGCCTCAATAGGGACGATGACACTAAACTTAGCGACACGTGGAAGCCTCATCTGCACTCCATGTAGGTATGTAAACCTTTATCCTTAGGTGCATACTCAAATAGGGATACATATAAGTTATAAAATTAGTTAGTAAGCTAATATTTAGAAATAATAATAATTTTTAATTATTCTAACACCTAATTCTATAGTAATCTAATTTATTGTTAAATATTGCTTATTATCAGTAAGTCATTTGCACCATCATCATCATCATTATGTCATTTACATTACTATTCGGTCATTATTATTATTAGGTCATTATTAAGATTAGTTCATCTACATTATTTTTAGGTCTTTTTCTTTATTTTAGGTCTTTATTTGTTGTTGTTGTTATTATTAGTAGGTCCTTTACATTATTATTATTATTAACCCTAATATCAACATCTAAATTTAGGGCTTGTTCCTTTTTAATTATTAGGGTTAGTTCTTTACAACTAAGATTTCTAAAGTAATTTTAATATTAATATTTTTTTATATCCCTTTAAAAATATTTTTTTCAAAACCTAAGGGTTCTTATCATTAACTTTTTGGTAATATCCTCTACCTGACAACTCACTTCCTCACATTTTAACCAAATTTGACACATATCTATCGATTCTTGGGAAATCTAAACAATCCTTTCTCAGGATTCATTTATCTCTTGACGATGATCCAAGAGTAGGGGTCAAAATGTTGAGTTTCTTCTTTTTTTCTGAACGTAGTTCCTCCCATTCTTCAACTATCTATTTTACTATTAAAGAATTTGTTAGCTTCCTGTTACAGCTGATTTTACCACACATGGTTGATCACACATTTATGGCCTTCCCTATCCCTCTGCAGACTCTTTGGACCCCATGGACCAATATTATACTTTGATGTTTCCAAGTTCATCCCTAAAAATACCTATTTATTGTTGTACGCGACTTTTAATCCTATACTTGCATGTATATGCGGATATTGACCTCAAACCCGTGTACATTGGGATGTGTGCATACGTCCAAATATTTTTGGAGTTTTCTTTGATGTGTGTCCGAACCACTTGTCTCTTGGCCTTCCATATGCCTCAAGATCGCTCGGATTTGAACCTCCATTACCCCTTTGGAGTGCTATATAAGGAACCCCTTGGATACATTGAAGGAGAGGAATTGAAGAGCAAGAAAACTATAGTCCATTGTTGTCGTAGATCGCTTATACTTGAGTTTGCATCCCTTTGTCCCTTTGGAGCACTTTGTGTTCTTCCCAAGCTTGCCTTTGCTTGTGAACTTGCTATCGAGAGATGGAGGATTGAGGTGGTGGAGGCCTAGGTGGAGGACCGAGTTTCTCCAGTTCGTCGACGCATCGACAGAGGTTGTCACTTGTGTAATCTCTGATTTGATTAATAGAAATATATTTTTCTGTCCATTTAATGTGCAATTGAATGAATATTGAATCCATGGATATGTTTAATTGTTTATACATTGATGAATATATATGCTAGAGTAGATCTAACACCATACTATATAGCATGCTTTCCTTGTTTACTATTGTTGAGAGTGAATTGCTAAAGCCATTAGAGGAAATTTGGGGTCTGAAATGGGCCTGATAAGAAAACGTGCCAACAATAAATTTTGTGAGTTGGAATTCAAGAACCAATAGAATTTCAATAAAATGAGTCAACCATAATGGTTGAATTGACATATTTGTCATAAAAGAAAACTATTTTTTTTGTTCGTATTTTCGACATATCTCCCTGTGTTTTTACTCAAATTTCAGGCGGGAGAGCTCGTTGGATGCAGAATTTAATTCCACATCCAAGGATTACCCACACTACATAATTTTGATGGACCCCGCTACCACAAAAACAAGAAATGCCTAAAAGATGTGATGATGACATCATCATCACATTTTTTCAAGCATTTCTTGTTTTTGGAGTAGTGGGGTCCGTCAAAAGTATGCAGTGTGGGTACTCGTTGGATGCAGAATTAAATGTCGCATCCAACGAGCTCTCCCGCTCGGAATTTGAGTAAAAACACAAGGAGATATGTCGAAAATACGAACAAAATAGTAGTTTTTTTCATTCTTCCTCCAAAATTAATAACTATTATTTTATCATTTTCCTTAGGAGGCCCATTTTAGACCTCAAATTTTCTCTAATGAAGCGGGATTGGAAAACGCTCAACGGGGATGTACTTCAATCGTCTGGAATAAGGTACGACCCATGATCCCTTAGTGTTAGATATTTGGTTTCTCTTGCATATGGAAAATGATTGATTTCTATGGTTTATCTGTCTGTTGTGGTACACCCCAAGCCATAGGAAGTTTTTCTCCATAACAGAATTGGCGACCATACTGGGGAGGTTCCTAGTTGTTTCTCTTTGGGGGTTTTTCGGTATTCAATGTACTTGAATTGCTCCGATTTCTCTGTTTCTATGTCAGGTCTGGGGGCATGTTTTCCCAGTAGTGTCCTGAAGGAGTAAATTTTGTCTTAGCTTGTCTGTTTACCTTATTTTTCTCTCTTTTTCTTCCTATACACGGGTTTAGCTTTCACAGTCATGTATACACACGAGTTTTCCTAGAATAGTCGCGTAGGTACGCATGCTTACTGAGAACAATCGCATATGCCTTGATTTTTTGCTTTATTGGAGGATTAAGTGTTGCTGTGTGATTTTGGATGATTGCTGAGTCTTCTTGGATGCTTATGGAGTCTGTATCTACCCTCTGTTTCTGACCATAGACTGTTTTTAATTTGTTTTTTAGAAATGTTCTTATCATTCATTTTCTAGTTTTTGTTTTGAGATTAGTGCATTAGGTCTCTTTTACCTTGGTGCTTTGCTTGGCTGCTGTTTGTGAGTGGTTGCAGAGTCCGAGGGTTGTAGAGTCATCATTTTTTCTTTTACATCTCATTTAATTCAAAAATTCAAAAATATTTTTCTTTTTGCATAGTTATGCATTGCTTGCATTTTGCATCAGCATGGTACTTGCATTAGGTTTGCTTGGTGAATTTTAGTCATATTTTAATATAGGAATGACTGCATATATATTTGAAGGAAAAATTTTGCACTTCACGTAGTAGCATACCCTGTTTTTCATTCTACACAGTGCATTTGCATTGATTGTTAGGTGTGCATTTTGCTTCATGTTGTGTCATAACACCATAAGTTGCATGACCATTACCTTTTGAGTAATACAACCAATTAAAATTAACGCATAATAAAATGAATTACAATCTTTTCTTTTCTAGGGTGCATCAACAAGATTAGGTTTTAGGGTCTTGGAATAGTTCATTGTAAGTTAATTCTCCAAGACAACTAAACAAAACAATTAGGTGTCTGTCCAGGTGAGAGTGTGAAACCCTTGTTATAATTAGTGTTTCTCAGGAACCTCCTCTTACACGAGAGTTAAGCATGAGGCATTGTTAGCAATTATGATTGGGATGACCCTTGATTGTGATTGATTAGCACCATAGATATTTCCAGGATTGTATTCATATCTGGGGGCCTTTGAGGTATTGGCTGGTGCACCCCTGGGGTACCAGTTGTGCTTTCAGGCTTTGGGCTTTGCTACCATGCCCATATGGTCAATCCCTCCTACGAATGTCTGCCTGAGCATTTATTATATTGAGGTGACCTTAGTTTCCTTACCTAGGTTATAGAGGGGGTATTTGCAGAGGTTATTCTGCAGGTGTCCTGGCCAGGTATGGGTCAGACGACACAATCGCTATATGCGTTGAAGCTGAGGGAAACTATAATTGGTTACAAATCTCCGCTTGTTGTGTATGGGAGTCTCAAGCCTCTCCTAGGAGAGACATACCTGATTCATTCAGGAGCTCACATATCCTACCCTTGGTTTTCTTGTGATTTGGATTTACATTTTTTAGGTGTATGCTCTATGTACGCTAGTTTTCCCAGGGTTGCGTAATTAGATTGAGTATTTTATTTTTATTGAGTCATTGTAGATTCAGGTGCGGCACCCCGCCGTTCTTGTCGTTTAGCAGGACTTTCGCCTTCCACATCTCCTCCTTTTTTGGGAGAGAGAGCTAGACAGTGCGAGCATAATACTTCTCACTTTGATTCACACACCATGGGAGATCATGAGGATGAGATTCCAGAGATGTCCTCCCTGCCTCACGAGGTAGGGGAGGATGATCCCACTAGCACATATGATCCATCACATGAACAACCTTCATGATTTGGTTATGGTCCCTCATTCATAGGTCGCCAATATTGGTTTCCAGGCGACAAGACTCACTATGAACCCACAAGCACTAGCAATGTTAGATATGGCATGCCTGATGTCCCTAAGTCCGATCCGGCATATCGTGCTGACTCGAAAGTTGAACCTGGCACTACGCCTGGGGGCACTTCCATTCCTTTCCACGCAGAGAGGTTTGGGGGCATTAGTCACATTGCACCTTCCATCCCTGTGGTGGAGGAATATTCACATGCTCATCCTAGGCCTAGTGTTAGTAACCCTATTCAGATACCAGGACCTAGACGTGTGAACATTGGTAACACCACTTACATTCCTTCACATGTCCCATTGTCTTCGAACCTCGTTCCTTTGAAATATTTTTTAACGACCCATCCTCCCGCTAATTCGTGTGGTCCTTCTGGCCGGAATACCGCTACTATCCATGTTCATTCTGCGACTGCTAACACGGTAGTATCACAAAGCCAAGTGCCTCTTATTGTGTCAGCAGGTCATATACCTATTTTAGAGAGAAATTTCTATGTCTTGGGGTACCACAACAGATAGCTTGACTCCAGAAATCAATCCTTTCCAATATGCAATAGAAATTAAATGTCTAACACTAAAGGATCAGACCTCGTACCTTATTCCAGACGGTTGAAGTAGATCCCCGTTGAGCTATCCAACTTCAGCTTGAATTGATAGATTACTTCCTCAACAACAAGTAAACAATACAAGCATTCTATATATCATGGTGTTAGATCTATTTTAGCATATATAATCAATAATGTATAAGCATTTGACATAATCCAATGGATAAAATATTCATTCAAACACACATTATTGGACAGGAAAATATATTTCTATTAATATAAATAAGAGATTACAAGATACAACCTCTGTTGGCACGTCTGCCAACCGGAGAAACTGAATCCCCCACTTGGGCCTCCACCACTTCAATCCTCCATCTCTAGATAACAAACTCACAAGCAAAAGGCAAGCTTGGGAAGAACACAAAAGTGCTCCAAGGGACAAAGGGATGTAGACTCAAGCATAAGTTCCAGCAACAATGGACTATAGTTTCTTTGCTCTCAATTCTCTCTTATGCCTTCAATGTACCAAGGGGTTCCTTATATAGATTTTCAAAGGGGTAATGAAAGGTCGAATTCGAGCGATCTAAAGGCATATGGAAGGCCAGGATTCAAATGAGTTGGATCCATGTCAAGGAAAACTCCAAAAGGATTTTGGATTTTGTACACATCGCGATGTACGTGGTTTTAGTGGTCAAACCCGCGTATATACGCGCTTATAGATTTAAAAGTCACGTGTATCATTTTTTACATGTTTTTAGGGATGGTTAAGGAAACATCAAAGGACAAAAAATGGTCGATGGGGTCTAAAGAGTCTGCAGCGGGACAGGGGAAGGCCATACAAAGTGTGATTCACATGGAGTGGTGAAATCAGCTATAACAGATGCCCCCTAATGTGTGAGGTCAGAGGGGTCATACGGTGGCCGAAATACATTATAAGTCCATCCCAGAAGTGGAGTGATGAAGGATCCCAAATGGAAGACTAGCCACCCAATCAACATAGTACAATAATACAACTCTGCACATAACTGCAAATACATATAGCAGTCCCGGATACATAAGAGTACAATGGCCATGAATAGGCATGATACAAGATATCACATAAGTGGTCATCGGCACGTACAATATACATAGATCAGAATCTCCATGATGAAGATATACAAAGGACCATGATCTCCATAATGGCTGAAGATATATAACAGATCAAAATCCCCATAGTGGCTGGAAATATCTGACATATACTGGAATCAAGTCACGAGAGCTGGAATCTCATGAACATTGGCACGATTAAGGAGGTAGCATATAAGAGATGCCACCATTCTGGAAAGTCTTATACACAAACCGCTATGAATACATGTCCTACTATGCGAATAGAGGTGTCGAGGTCGAACATAGTAGTGCATCGTTTGATTACCGATCATTAATGTATACCGTTAACAGACGCGAGATCACCCACCGATAATGAAAATGGGAATCAAGGTACTAGAGTACAAAATAACAAGTGTGAATAAATGTGTTGAGGTTGAACACTTGAGAGGATCCATCGATCAGGGGACATTGATGTATTCCCAAAAGACTGTCGATGGCGAGAGAACCTGCCACTGATGACTGCAAGTCTCAAGGCACTCAAAATGACTCTAGATTCCAATCCCAGAATAAATGATCTGAAGTTGATGGGATGAAATTCGTTGGAAGGAGGGCATTAAGGCATCCCCCATCATCCAACACGAGGTACTCAGCAAAGCTGTATAATGTGGAAGGACTCGATCATAAGGTGCACGAACTAGTAATTGTATCGGGAATGGTCGACATGCAAAGTCAAGAGAACTGAGGAATGGTCGACTCAGGCTTCAACTTCCTTTGAACAAGAGCATAACGATGTATGGTGACTGAATAAAGGAAGCATAGACTCAATATACAAACTGAGACATCTATGTGACACAAGAGGCATCAACAGAGGCTCCATAGGGACTGGAAGCTTAACTAATCAGTGGAGATAAACTCAGATAAACGAGTACAGCTCCTAAAGTCAAACTATAACCCAACCAATGGATGTGATATACAGTGCTCTGTTCGAAGGCGACATGACTCGACAACTGCCATAGATAACATCTTTCCTTGTCCGGCTTTTTGGTTTTTTGATTTTTTTGGACTTTTTCAATTATTTAAAAAGGTTGAAAAAGAATAAAATGGATTTATAGTTACAGACTAGGAGGAGACGAGTGCCATAAGGGAAAACAAACTAGTTCCAAGCAGTGGAACATACCTATGCTTAATGCAAGGATACATGTGTAGGATATCGACACTCGGGGGAAAATCCCCTCCCAGTAAAAAGGGAAACAAGTTGCGAATGATATAAGAAATGGCTCTGCATGGCTAGACATGAGACAAGCTCGGGCTATGTGGCTGAAATGCAATGTCAGGGGAGCTAGCATAAAGCTCAATAAGGCAGGCACAGCTCATGATAATGCATTCACAACTTGACACGAGGGAGTCCTGAGGCAAATATGCTAGCAAAAGATCAAGAGGAGTATGAGGCTCTTACGAAATGTCATGGCGGTACTATACAATGGACTCCCACACCCTAAAAGAGAAAACGTCGACATGGGTACCAAATGAAAATAAGGCGCTAACTAGGGTACCCATGTAAGGTGAAGCTCTACCACTCGTATCATGCCACTTCTAAAACAACAAGAAGGTTTCGTGACATAACCGAGTGGGTTCATACCTAAGGTCATGATGATATGGTCATAAGGCCATTGAAAATGAAAACGGTGATGAAACCTAACCTATATGCCAATTTAGACATGATACCTGAGATCAACACGAACGGGTCAATCCAACGGCTGAAACAACACTGAAAAAGGTCCTCTACATCATGAATTATGTCAAAAACGGTCCAAAATGGTTAGAAAATGTCAAAACTATAGGAAAGGGGGTAAAAATTTTCAAATATTTGAAAAATTTCTATAAATAGTAAACAATTCAAAATAGTATAAAACATTTGAAACTTTTACCCATTTGAGCTCTGATTTTCAACAGCGAATTCCAGGAGATCCAGCCAGCGGAATCCACTACCGTTTCTTCTAGGTATTTACCCATGTTCTTCTCTTTCATTTTGATGCAATTTTCATGAAATTCCATGGTCCATTAAGCTTTCTAGGCCAACCTAAAATGGGCACTGCGGCCCACGCGAAAATCAAGGTTTTTTCCGCGTATAGGGCTAGATATACGCGGAAAATGGCCTCAAACCTGCGTACATATGCGGCTGTTTTGAAAACAGTCGCGTATGAGGCCGCACACAAGGTTTTTTCAATAATCTAATGGGAAAATTTGCAATTTCTTGTGCAGGATGGTCCTAGAGTGGAGAGAGCGTGAACATGGTGAGGTAGAGGAAGCAGTAAGGGTCGATCTAATGGCTCAACAAGCTCTAGGTGCATGTGGAATCTACAACTTTTGGTGTCTTGGTGGTTTGAGGGCCAAACCAAGACTATTACAGATGCTGGTGGATTACTGGGATCCAGACTCGAAGTCCTTCCAGATAGATGAGATGTCCCTCACCATAGAGGTGGAGGACATATACTTCATTGCTGGGCTTTCTAGACGAGGGGAAGTGGTGAACCTTCGTTCTCATGGTGGGCCAGGAGGTGGCCTAACTATTGACGAGTACATTGCAGTATACTGCTATCCAGACACAGAGAAGGTGGGGAGTCAGGTCCCTACCAACGCTATACAAGTGCTGGGCCTAAAGGCCATACTATTGACATTGGGCAGGATAGTAGGCTTGGCATCACTCCACCAGGCCTCACGGCCTCTGATGTTCTATGCAGTGGAGTGCATGAGACCCATGATTTATGAATGGAGCACTACACTACTGAGCAACATGAACCATCAGCTTAGTGAGTGTAAGGCAGGTAGAGTGCGGAACTTCGGGTTCAATAGTATTCTAAGCATGTTTTTCTTCGAGCGTGTTCCAGGATTGAGCCCCAGAGTGGACATTCCTCTCCACAGGGTTTGAGATCCAGCCCAACGACGTTGGGTAGATGCTATGCGCAGATTGGGGGGTGGTAGGGTGGCCAACCCATATCCAGCTGACTTCTTTCCATGGTGGTGACGACAGATAGTTGCCATCGATGACTACCCCTATGCAGGGATAGATTTTTGGGGGGACCTGGACATGCCGCTACCACCAAGATCGGCATATGGTGATATAGGTAACGAATCTCGACCCTCTCTTTTTAAATTTTTTGAGTTATTTAATTTTTTTGTGTTTTCTTGATTATATGGAATCAAAAAGACATATTTTTGTGTGACAATACATAGTGACATCTACCATTTGTGTGTAGATGTGGGACCACGGTGGCTAGAGGGCTTCCCTCGTCAGAGACGGAGGGGAAGAGGAGATGACATCACGGGTGTGGATGCGGAGCGGACGCTCCAGAGAATTCATACCAATTTTGTGAGACTGACACATAGGGTTCCCATGGCACAAGTCGAGGACTTGCCTGAGGCTATGCAGGGCAGGTGGTGGGTGTACCACGCGCATGGGTGCGATTATTCCGACGACTAGCTAGAGCCGTCAACCCTCCTCCTCCTCCACAGGATTAAACACCTAGGAGTGTATAAATTTTGTACTACCGTGTATTATATGCTAGTGGCTCGAAAGCCCCAATTTTGTATCATGACACTATGTATTATCAAATTTTGGATGTATATATAAAAAGTTTTATGGTGATCGGTTTATTTATTTACATGTGTAAAAATTGTGCTTGTGATTAATTTATTGTGAATGAAACAAATGCCAATCTAACACGTAGTTAGCATATGAGTTAGCAACTTGATTATTATTTCTTGGAATATGTATATATGTTATATTGTCAAATTGCCGTTCTAACAATCTTACACGTAATAATCTTCTCAATAACGTCGGATCTCTAACATGGTACAAACCATTGAGCTGTGACACTACTAACTCTGAATCAAGATGTACCTCAAGAGAGAGAACGCCATTTGAAATGGCATCCCGTAGAAGCTCGATAACGGCACTATATTCAGCAACATTGTTGGAAGATGGCCGTAGACATACGCCTCCTGAAGACAGTACCTGACCCATAGGAGTATAAATCACCCAAGCAGTAGAGGCTGAGTGTTGAGTGTGACGGTTTGCACCATCCGTGAATCCTATGTAGGTGGAAGATTCCATTGACATCTGCCAAAAGAAACGGAAACTAATCACAAACCCGATCACGATAAGAAAAATACCTAACTATGCAAATCTGTACAATAATATACAATAAGCAGCCTTGGCTGAAGATCATGCATATTATTTCTTAAGATAGAGCCCATTTCTAGGCTCCGCCAAGGCCGTTCCTTCATAATCCACTAACTCATATGCACCCTTCTCTAACACACGCTTGACCACGTAAGGACCATGCCACATAGGATTAAATTTCCTTGCCCCCAAGGGTTCTTTCGGTTGATCCCACAAAAGAACCAAGTATCCTTCACTAAATGCCCTTGGATGGATAGAATTATAGTATTGGGCCTTTACGCGACGTTTATTGACTTCTAGAGCCACCAAGGCATCCCGACGCTGCTCATCAAGTTGCTCAAGGTGAACCAAATGCTCCCCCAATGGGCAAGTGTCCAGTAAGAGTTCTACAACTAGCTTCAAAGAAGGAATCTCGCATTCAACCGGCAATATCGACTCCACTCCATGTACAAGTTGATATGGAGAAAAACCAGTGGCAGTCTTAACAGTGGTTCGATATGCCCACAAAGCAGGATATAACATGATGTGCCAATTGTTCTTGCTTTGTGCAATGGTTCATTGGAGAATGGATTTGAGTGATTTATTCACTACCTCTATCTGTCCATTCGCTTGAGGGTAGTAATAAGAGGAATGCTCTTGCTTATACCCTAACTTCGATGCCAACTCTTCCATCATACGGTTCTGAAAGTGCGAGCCATGGTCAGTGACAAGCTCTTTCGGAATCCCGGACCGAGTAATAATTTGGTTGAATACAAAGTGGGCGGCTGTCTCACCGTCGGATTTTACTGTAGGCATAGCCTCAGCCCATTTCGTGAAGTAATCAATAGCCACTATAATATGATGGCACCCCCTAGCTGAAGCTGGGTTGCAATCCATAAAATCGAGCCCCCACTTAGTGAAGGGACCGACGGTGATAATGAGATGTAATGGGGCAGATTTTGAGCGCATATTACGTGCGAACACTTGGAAAGGGTGGCACCTCTTGACCGCATCAACACAATCCTTAAAGATCGACGGCCAAAAATAACCCATTCTTAAAATCTTTTGAGCTGTAGAAAGCCTAGATAAATGACCACCACACGCCCCTCCGTGGAAATCATTCAGCACTACCTCAACCTCTTCATGAGTTGAACAACATTGTAAAATAGAATCTACCCCACGGCGGTACAAAGTGTTATCCACCATGAGGTAGTTCTTAGAGACGTGACGCAATCATCATCGTTCATCTCGCGAGAGGTGAGTAGGGGTCTTCAGTGTTTGAGTATATTATGATATTCCCATAACATGGGTCTAACGTTGAGATTAAGAAGATGTGTTCATCGACAAATGTATCTTCACAAACCAACTCCTCGGCCTCGCTCGGGAAATCCGATATAAGCTCTGCAAAAATTAAAGACTTCTTCAATTTTGCCGAAACAAACTCGAGATCAAATTCTTGCAGAATGACAATCCATTTATTATATTTTCCCCCAACCATCCTTCGGGTGAGGACGAATTGAAACAGATTGACATGGGCTACAACCAAGGTCTGGCGAAGGAGAATATAATGTCTCAACCGCTGAACCGCATGTATGGTAGCTAAAGCAAGATTCTCGACATGAGAATAATGAATCTCTGTGTCAATAAAGTTTCGGCTCAAATAATATATGACATGCTCTTGGAGCTCCTCATCCTCTTGAACCAAAACCATACCAATCGTCTCTAATGACACGGCCGCATATAATAGAAAATCACGGCTATAGTCTGGGGGACTAATTACCGGGGCCGATGCTAGGGCTTGCTTGAGTGCATCGAAGGACTCCTGGGCTCACTCATCCCAATAAAAGGGGGTGTCCTTCTTCAAGAGACGCATGAAGCCTCTAGTCAAATTGGAAAAGTTGACAACAAATCTTTGCAAGAAGTTTGCCATGCCTTGCAAACACTGAAGATGACATATATTCTTCAGGGGAGACAACTGAAGTATTGCCTCAACCTTCAAAGGGTTGACTCTTATACCCTCTTTAGAAACGATGAATCCTAACAAACGACCTGACTTCACACAAAATATGCACTTATGAGGATTTAATCTAACCGAATAGTGCCGACATCTTTCGAATACCAATCTCAAGTGATAGGGATGACGCATTCTCATACGAGAATGAGCAGCGAGGTTATCCAAAAATACTTCGATAATTGACTTGAGATCGTGGAAGATCAAGGTCATCACCCACTGAAATGTAGATCCGAGGTTTTTAAGGCCGAAAGGCATTTTTCGATATGCAAACGTTCCCCAAGGACAGATAAATGCAGTCTTATGTTGGTCCTTAGGTTCAATCTGTATTTGATTATATCCGAAAAAGCCGTCCATAAAGGAGAACACCTCGCTACCCGCACACTCATCCAAAATTTGATTAATAAATGGTGTGGGGAAATTGTCCTTAGGACAGACACGATTCAAATCGCGGAAATCAGTACATATGCGGATCGCTCCCTGCTTCTTATCCACCGAAATGGGGTTTGAAACCCACTCCGTCAAGGGAACGAGATAGATGAAACTGGCTTTCAACAGCTTCTCTATCTCTGCCTTAATCGCGGGTTCTTTCCTAGGAATCACCGCATGTAAACATTGTCGAACAAGTTTAGCGTTGGGGTAAGTCTTAATCTTGTGCTCGACAATATGAGGGTCAATACTTGGCATCTCGTCGTAAGACCAAGCAAAAATATCATAGAATTCCTTAAATAGCTCGGTGTATTCAAGAATATCAGCATGGGAACATTCCACCCCAATATAGACATTCTCTATCGTTCCAGGATTGCGAGAGATGTTGATAGGAATTATTGAAGATATGTTTTCCATGTTTCCATCATCCATCAGACCAGGAGAGCTTAATGGAACCATAGGACTACCAACTCTCTAACTAAGAACCGCCGTAAAATCCTCATGCTCCAAGTGGTCAAGCTTTGGAAGAAAGTACGATCTATGATGGAGCTCCTCCCATGGTGGCTCAACTCCCGACATAGCCTCGATAATCGCTTCATCTGAAGGGAAAACCGTATCAAGGTAGTCGTGTGCATGAGAAGACTATATTGCCCATGCTGACGGCACATAAGGGTCCTCCTCCTCCATCCGCGAAGGGGAAGGACTAGGCTCTGCAACACACTTAAGATTAGCTTGATAAGCTATCATAGTTGCAGGCAACGGCACGTCCGTCACGATGGGCTCACTTGAAGTACTCGGTGTAGGAAGAATCCAAGGATTTTCCATATGACTTGTGCGAAAAGACACCGATCTCGTAGATGTCAAAGCCTCATCGGAACTAGATCCTATCATAAGGATCGGTGCAGGACAACTAAAGCTTCCCATGAGGGATGGATACATGCCTACACCCACACTCCTAGTTGCCGGCTAAGAATGTTCAACGGTTGGGATCGAAGCTCCTGAAGATGCGGTAACTGATGGATTCTTGAATGTCGTTTGATCAATCGTTACAATCTTCCCGTTATGTGGAAAGCATACAACGCAGAACAAGGAAGAAGCAACGGCTTGCATACTATACATCCAGTTCCTACCTAGTAAGAGATTGTATTCAAGGGGCGCATCAACCGCCTCGAGCTCTATCGCAATGGTCTTCCCTCCCAAACAGACTTTAAGGGAAGGAAGGATGCCATGTGGCCTAAAATATCTCCCATCGAACGCAGTTAACATGGTCGCTGATTTAGATAGCTCAGGGGAACCCAGATCCTTCCAGCAGGATAACGACATCATAGAAGCTACAGTTCCCTCATCAATGGCACAGTGCGCTTGACGATCATATTAAGACATTCTACGTGATTCAAAAGAGACACATAGAAGGGCAAGCGAGGCTGAAGTCTTGCGGTTTCAAATTTGATCACGGAGGAAGAATCATCATCGTTCACACCAAGGGAAGAAAGCAACGCCTTCCTTTGCGAAGTACAAATCTGAAGCACTTCCAATGCAGACATCGCACAAGGAGTGTGGCCCAAATCCTCGACAACTGAATAGTTCTGGGTGGCTCGGGCCTTTGGATTATGCCCTGAACACTTAAGGACTCCCTTAGGAATGCGAGGTGCAGTCTCAGGTTTATCCATAGGTTTCTCAATACGCAAAGGGGAACCTGGTGGATCAGGCTCTTTTCCTGGGCTGGGTTGTGACGAACCATAATCTTTCGCACGGGTCACAACTTTCGCAGCATGGACCATGTTAATGCAACCATGACCACTAGTCTCCGGCGGATCTTGATCACTACCAGACTGGTCATGGGACTTCGAGTTCATATTTTGGTTGTGCGGTAAAGGGTTAGTTAGCACAGCTGGGCCCTGTGCCAAGAATCTCGAAGCTTCCTCAATACAAGGGCACAAGTAAGTGAGGTGATCGTCCTTACATAACTTGCAAGGAAACTTAACCTTACGTTTAGCTTGCTTGTCCCCCTCAGAATTCTGGTTATTCTTGTAATTACTATTAGCATTCTCATTCTTGTTCCCACCCTTACGATTATTTTTACCCTTTTTTCTATTCCATCCAGGCTGCTGGTTACCCTTCTGGTCCGACGATTGCACAGAAAGTACTCTCACTGTTTGGGTGGGTTGAGACAAAGCTGTAGCTTGTCCCGGAGCAGATTGGTTGATTGACAATTGACTAACTTGTTTTGCAACCGAATCCGCAGGTTTCACACTTGCACAACCCACAATGCCATTGGCATGTGGTCCAGGTTTGACTTTGGGGTCGAAATTGGAATGCAGAGCATTGGGATTAATCTCATATAACAAACCGGACTAAGCATAGATCAAGTCCAGTTCCTGTGCCCTAAAAATCACTTGTTCCTCATTCTGCACTCCGGATGTAGAAACATCCTTCGCTATATATGGTAATAACGACTTGAGGAACCACTCGAGGAGGAACTCCGGCGGTATAAAGGCTTTAATTAACCTCTTCCATCTACGCCACTCTTGATTGTGATCAGAGATATGTGTGGCTTTATCTTGCTGAAATGTATACAAGAGTTTAGTACCAACGTCATAATGAACTGGTAGCTAGAAGTGATTAAGAAAAGTCATCGCAAGGTCGTCGAACAAAGCGAAAGCTCCCCTAGGTAACTCTATATACCATTTCGCGGTAGGCCCTGTGAGGGTGCGTTGAAATAGTCTCAAATGGATTGAGTCCTGATTTAAGGAATTCAAAGAGCACCATAGGTGAAACGTAGTAACGTGTTTGCTCAGATCCTCTCCCGGTTTTCCCTCGAACTTAGGTATGTTCGAAGGAATCTTGGTAGAGACAGCTGGCCAAGCTGGGTCATGAGCGACAGGATCGTTTGTCAATCTCGATAGGTTAGGAAGGTTGAGCATCGCGAGGAAAGGGAGCCTAGGATGATGAGGTTGATGGCCTGATCCCTGATTCATATAGGTCTGATTGCCACCATGGCCTTGGCCATAGTGCCCTCCTCCCGTATGACCCGTATAGGGTGGTGTGGAAGCACCATAATGTGGTGGACCTTGACTAGTAGGAGCTACAAAGCCGTAATTAGGAGAGTAAGTAGGTTGTTGATACCCACCCCCATAAGGTGAAGAACCCTATCCATACTGCGTCCCATAATAAGGTCCATAAGTCATCGCATGCGATGTCCCATGAGACACTCCGTAGGTAGGAAGATACACTCTGGAAGTAGGAATATACATACCGGAAGTAGGGATATACGCCCCAGAAGTAGTAACATGACCTTTAGAAGCATGAACATAACCTCCCGAAGCAACGGGCGGTATGTAAACCTGAGACACAATCGATCTAGTGACCGCAGTACGGACCTGACTCGTAGCCATGTGCCGACTCGAAGGACCATGTGAATAAGGTGGAGGGTGAACATTTGAAGAACTAGGGACAGAGGATGAAGGGATCTGAGTAATCAAGTACGTACTGTTCCCTATCGTCACTCGTCTCAGATCTGGTATCCTAAATAGGATCACTAACCCTAGACCTAGGAGGAATATGTGATGTAACTTCCACCACTGGGATGGAAGGTGCAATGTGACTAGTGCTCCCAAACTTCTCCGCATGGTAAGGAATGAGATTGCCCCCAGGCATAGTGTTAGGCTCGAAGTCAGATTCAACATAAAATGCCAAATCATGTGTAGGAAAACCAGACATACCATAACTACCATAGCTAGTGCTGGAGGGTTCAAAATGAGTCTCGACGTCCTCCGACATTCCATACCGGTAACGCGTGAATGGGGAATCAACCCTAGAGTGAGTAGGTCTATCATGCATGGTTCCTATCTCAGAAATCACAGGACCTAACTCAGCCAAGTCAGGTGAAGGATTGTAAGTAGGAGTAAAATCCCCATCGTCTACACGAATGGGAGAAGGTGGTTTAGGAATACCTTCTAAATGGTCTCCCATGGTGTGTGAATCAATGTGCGAAATAGTCCGCATGGACTGTCTAGGTCTCTCTCCCAAAGGAGGAGGAGAAGTAGAAGGCAGAAGTCCTACTAAACGACGAGAATGGCGAGGAGCCGCACCCGAATCCACAATGACTCAAAAAATAGAAAAGACTCTCTATTTACATAAACCCTAGGCCAACTATCATGCACAGAGAAATCACTAATAAAATCTAAAGCCAAATGCAAGCAAACAAGGGCTGGATAAGTGAGCTCCTGAATGAAGCAGGTATGTCTCTCCTAGGAGAGGCTTGAGACTCCCATACACAACAAGCGGATGTACGTAACCAATTATTGTGGCCCTCAGCTTCAAAGCATAAAGCGACTGTGCTGTCCGACCCCAACCTGGCCGGAACACCCACAGAATAACCACTGCAAAGTACCCCCTCGATATCCTAGGTAAGGCCACTAAGGTCACCTCAATATAATCAATGCTCAGGTGGACAGTTGCAGGCGGGATTGACTGTATGGGCAGGGTAGAAAAGCCCGAAACTCTCGAAAGAGCCCCCAGATACGAATACAATCCTGGAAATATATCTGGTGCTACTCAGTTATGACTAGGGGTCATCCCAATCAATAACCGCTCACACTGCCTCGTGCTTAACTCTCTTTTGAGAGGAGGATTCTGAGAAACACTGGTTATACCAAGGATTTCACACACTCACCTGGACAAACACATACATGTTGTTGTTTAGTTATCTTGGAGAATTTACTTACAATGAACTATTCCAAGATCCTAAAACCTAAGCTTGTTGGTGCACCCTATAACAGAAAAGAGTGTAATTCATTTTAATTTAGCATTGATTTTAATTGGCTTTATTACTCAAAAACGGGATATGGTCGTGCAACTAATGGTGTTATGACACAACATGAAGTAAAATGCACACCTAAAAATCAATGCAAATGCATTGTGTCCATGAAAATAGGGTATGCTACTACGTGAGATGCACAATTTTTCTTCAAATGATGAATGCAAGCTTTCCTATATGAAGTCCTAACTAATACTCCAAAGCAAATCTAGTGCAAGTACAATGCAAAATGCAAAATGCAAAATGCAATGCATGATGATAAGAAAATGTTTTTGGATTTTTTGAAATAAAATGAGATGTAAAAAGCAAAAGAATGATTCTACAACCCCTAGACTCTGCAAGCACACATAAACAACATTCAAGCAAAGCACTAAGGTAAAAGAATTCTGATGCACTAATCTCAAACAAAAAATCGAAAATGCCATGACAAGAACCTTCTTTTAAAAAAAAAAATTTAGCCTAAAAAAAAAACATTTCTGTTTAGAAACAGAGGTATAAACAGACTCAGGAAGTGCCAAAGGAGACTCAACAAACATCAAACTTCACCCAACAACCATTTAACTTCCCCAAAAAGGCAAAAGCAAGGGTATACGCGACTGTTCGCAGTAAACCCATGTGTATACACGGAAGTCGAAGAGAAACCCGCGCGTATACGTGACTGTGAGTTAAAAACTCGCGTACAGGAAGAAAGGTACATAAAATCAAGGAAAACAGATAGGCTGAGACAAACTTCACACCAATCAGACACTACCGGGCATACATGCCCCCAGACCCAACACAAGAGAGAAAGAGCAATTCAAATTCCTTGAATGATGATAAAACAACCCCCAAAGGACAACTACTAGGAACTCCCCAACAGAGTCACCAATTCTATTACGGAGAGAAATTCCTATGGCTTGGGGTACCACAACAGATAGCTTGACTCGAGAAATCAATCCTTTCCAATATGCAATAGAAATTAAATGTCTAACACTAAAGGATCAGACCTCGTACCTTATTCCGGACGGTTGAAGTAGATCCCCATTGAGCTATCCAACTTCAGCTTGAATTGATAGTTTACTTCCTCAACAACAAGTAAACAATACAAGCATTCTATATATCATGGTGTTACAGATAGCTTGACTCCAGAAATCAATCCTTTCCAATATGCAATAGAAATTAAATGTCTAACACTAAAGGATCAGACCTCGTACCTTATTCCGGACGGTTGA
>LPNX011103982.1:182117-217583 GCA_001517045.1 Pseudotsuga menziesii
TAAAGGGATGTAGACTCAAGCATAAGTTCCAGCAACAATGGACTATAGTTTCTTTGCTCTGAATACTCTCTTATGCCTTCAATGTACCAAGGGGTTCCTTATATAGCTTTTCAAAGGGGTAATGAAAGGTTGAATCCGAGCGATCTCAAGGCATATGGAAGGCTAGGAGTCAAATGAGTCGGATCGATGTCAAGGAAAAATTCAAAAGGATTTTGGATTTTGTACACATCCCGATGTACGCGGTTTTAGTGGTCAAACCCGTGTATATACGTGGTTTTAGTGGTCAAACCCGCGTATATACGCACTTATAGATTTAAAAGTCGTGTGTATCATTTTTTACATGTTTTTAGGGATGGTCAAGGAAACATCAAAGGACAAAAAATGGTCCATGGGGTCTAAAGAGTCTACAGCGGGACAGGGGAAGGCCATACAAAGTGTGATTCACCTGGAGTGTTGAAATCAACTATAACAATATCGTGCTGACTTGAAAGTTGAACCTGGCACTACGCCTGGGGGCACTTCCATTCCTTTCCATGCGGAGAGGTTTGGGGGCACTAGTCACATTGCACCTTCCATCCCTGTGGTGGAGGCATATTCACATGCTCATGCTAGGCCTAGTGTTAGTAACCCTATTCAAATACCAGGACCTAGACATGTGAACATTGGTAACACCACTTACATTCCTTCACATGTCCCATTGTCTTCGAACCTCGTTCCTTCGAAATCTTTTTTAATGACCCATCCTCCCGCTAATTCACGTGGTCCTTCGGGTCGGAATACCGCTACTATCCATGTTTGTTCTATGACTACTAACATGGTAGTATCACAAAGCAAAGTGCCTCCTGTTGTGTCAGCAGGTCATATACCTGTTTCTAGATCATCTCATGGTCCAGCTCATGGAGCTCCCCATATACCTAACTATGGACCATCTAATGGAACACCTTATGGAGCTTCCCATGGACATTCTTATGGACCGCAATACAGACAAAACTATCAACCATAGGGGTACAGGTATCAACAACCCGCTTGCTCTTCTAATTATGGCTTTGTAGCACCTCATAATCAAGGTACTCTGCATCACAATGCTTCCATGCAGCCCTTCATGGGTCAAATGGGAGGAGGTTATTATCCCATTAGATAAGGCCATGGTGTGTATAGCAATCAACCTTATATGAATCAACACTACCAGGGAGTGTGGCATTGACCGGCTCAACCTAGGCTCCGTTTCCTTGTGAAATTGAACCTACTTGATTTGTTGAGATTAATGAATGATCCTGTGTCTCATAGTGTATAGCAATCAACCTTATATGAATCAGCACTACCAGGGAGTGTGGCATTGATCGGCTCAACCTAGGCTCCATTTCCTTGTGAAATTGAACCTACTTGATTTGTCGAGATTAATGAATGATCCTGTGTCTCATAATCCGGCATGGTCGATGGTCCCTACTAATATTCCTTCAGACATTCCCAAGTTCAAAGGTAAGGATGGTTAAGATCCTGGTGAGCATGTCACCACTTTCCACCTTTAATGTTCTTCTAATTCCTTACACAACGATTCTATCCGTTTGAGTATATTTCAACGCACCCTTACAGGTCCTGCGACGAAATGGTATATAGAATTACCAGGGGGGCTTATGCTACGTTTGATGATCTTGCCATGAATTTTCTTAATCATTTCCAGCTACTTGTACGTTACGACGTCAGTACTGAACTCTTTTCGACCTTTCGGCAAGACAAAGCCATGTACATTTTAGATCATATTCAAGAGTGGCGTAGACGAAAATGATTAACTAAAGCCTTTATACCACTAGAGTTTCTTCTAGAATGGTTTCTCAAGTCATTGTTACCGTACATCGCGAAGGATGTTTCTACATCTGGAGTTCAAAATGAGGACCAAGCTATATTTAGGGCTCAAGAGTTGGATTTGATCTATGCTCAATCCGGACTCTTATATGAGATTATCCTGAATGTTCCAAGATCCAATTTCGACCCTAAGATCAAACCTGGGCCACATGCCAATGGTATGGTTGGCTCCACAAATACCAAACCTGCGGACTCAGTTTTGAAACAAGTGAGCCAATTATCGATTAACCAACCTACGTCGGGACAAGCTACGACTTCATCTCAACCTACCCAATCGACGAGTGTACTCTCTGTGCAACGTCGAACCCCTGAAGGAAACCAACAGCCTGGAAGGAATGATAAGAAAGGAAAAAATAATCGTAAGGGTGGGAATAAAAATGAAAATGGTAATAATAATGACAAGAACACAAATAATGTTGGGGGGGACAAGCAGACTAAACATAAGGTGAAGTTTCCTTGTAAGTTGTGTAAGGACGATCACCTCACTCACTTGTGCTCTCGTATGGAGGATTCCTTGAAGTTCATAGCACAGGGCCCAACTGTGTTTACTAATCCTTTACCTAATAATAAAAATATGAACTCGAGGACCATTGATCCTGGTTGTGCGTCTGGTGGAACTCAAAACCTGCCGGAGGTCGCTCCTGGTCACAGTTGTATCAACATGGTGAAAGCTTCCAAAGTTGTAATACATGCGAAATATTATGGTTCGTTACAACCAGACCTTGGGAAAGAACCTTCCCCACCCAAGAGCCCTTTACGAATTGAAAATCCTACGGATAAACCTGAAGCTCCACCTCGCATTCCTAAGGGATTCTTGAAGCATTCATGGCACAATCCTAATGCCCGAGCCGCCCAAAACTATTCAGTTGTCGAGGATTTGGGCTAGACTCCTTGTGCGATGTCCTTGTTAGAAGTGCTTCAGACTTGTCCTCTGCAGAGGAAGGTCTTGTTGTTTACTCTTGGGGTTAGTGATGATAGCTCTTCTTCCATTATCAAATTTGAAACCATGGGAGTACAACCTTGCTTGCCTTACTATGTGTATCTTTTGATTCATGTAGAGTGTCTCAACAACACCATCATGCGTACTGCCATTGATGAAGGTGCTGATGCTTCCATGATGTCTTTGTCTTGTTGGAAGGGCTTAGGTTCTCCAATGTTTTCTCAGTCTGCCAACATGTTGATGGTTTTCGATGGTAGATCGTTTTGGCCGCATGGTATACTTCCCTCTCTAGAGGTCCAATTGGGAGGGAATACTGTCGCGATCGAGGTCGAGGTGGTTGATGCACACCTTGACTACAATCTTTTGCTGGGTAGGAATTGGATGTACAATATGCAAGTCGTAGCCTCTTCCCTATTTCGAGTGGTTTGCTTTTTTTTTAATGGGAAGATCATTACTATTGATCAAAAGGAATTCCATAATCTGAGTGTTAATGCATCATAAGGAGCTTCTATCCCGATTATCGATCATTCTCAGCAGTCAACTGAGAATGTGGGTGTGGGTATGTATCCTTCTCTTATGGAAACCTTTAGTTGTCCTGTGCCCGTTCTTATGATTGGGTCTAGTCTTGGTGGGGCTTCATGCTTGTCGGATTCGGTATCTTTTCGCACTACTCATATGGGAGATCCTTGGATTCTTCCTTCATCGAGTACTTCGAGTGTGCCTGTCGAGATAGACATGCTGTTTCCTGCAACAATGGTGATGTATCAAGTAAATCTTGATCATGTTGTATAGCCTAGTCCTTCCTCTTCATGGACGGAGGAGGAGGACCCTTATGTGTTTCCTCCATGGGCAGTAGATTCATCTCACTCTCATGAATTCCTTGATGATGTTTTTCCATCAGATGAAGCTATTCTTGAGGCCACGTTTGGGATTGAGCAACCTTGGGAAGAGTTGCACAATAGATCATATTTCCTTCCTAATCTAGATCGTTTGGAGTGTGATGACTTTAGGGTGATTATTAGCGAGAAAATTGGTAGCCCAGTGGTCCCATTAAGCTCTACTAGTCAGATGGCTAAAGTGAACATGGTTAATCTATGACCAACAATTCCTATCAATATTTCTCGTGATCCTGGTAAGATTGAGAATGTCTACATTGGGGCGGGTTGTTCCCCCGATGAGATCAAAGAGTATACCAAGCTGTTTAAAAAGTTTCATGATATTTTCACTTGGTCATATGAAGAAATTCTAGGTATAGACCCTCGTATTGTCGAGCATGAAATCAAGACCTATCCGGATGCAAAACCGGTTCGACAACGTTTGCATGCTGTGAATCCTAGAAAATCACCCGCCATTAAAGCTGAGATAGAGAAACTGCTTAAATATGGTTTTATCTATCCTGTTCCCTTGATAGAGTGGGTTTCAAATCCCATTCTCGTAGATAAGAAACAGGGAGAGATCCAAATATGCACTGATTTCCGTGACTTAAATCGAGCTTGTCCTAACGATAATTTCCCTACACCATTTATTGATCAAATTTTGGATGAGCATGCGGGAAGTGAGGTATTTTCTTTTATGGATGGCTTCTCTGGATATAATCAGATACAAATTAAGCCTGAGGATCAACATAATACCGCATTTATTTGTCCTTGGGGAACTTTTGCATATCGAAAGATGCCGTTCAGCCTTAAAAATGCTGGAGCTACGTTTCAGTGGACCATGACCTTAATCTTTCACGATCTTAAGACGATTATTGAAGCATATTTGGATGATCTCGCTGCTCACTCTCGTTTGAGAGTGCATCATCCTTATCATTTGAGATTAGTGTTCGAAATATATCATCATTATCAAGTTCGTTTAAACCCTCAGTGCATCTTTTGCATGACAGTTGGTCGTTTGCTAGGATTTATCGTGTCTAAGGAGGGTATTAGAGTCGATCCCTTGAAGGTTGAGACAATACTTTAATTGTCTCCCCCGCATAACATTCGACACCTTCAATGTTTACAAGGTATGGCGAACTTCTTGCGAAGGTTCGTGGTCAATTTTTCCAACTTGACTAAAGGCTTCATGTGTCTATTGAATAAAGACACCCATTTTTACTGGGATGAGCGAGCCCAGGAGTCTTTCAATGATCTCAAGCAAGCCTTAGCAATGCCCCCCGTGCTTAGTCCACCAGACTATAGCCGTGATTTCTTGATTTATGTGGCCACGTCTCAAGAGACGATTGGTATGGTATTAGTTCATGAGCATGAGGAGCTCCATGAGCATGTCATATATTATTTGAGTCGAAACCTTATAGATGTGGAACTTCACTATTCCCATGTGGAGAAGCTAGCCTTAGCCACTATTCATGTGGTTCACCATTGAAGACATTACATTATCCTTCGCCAAACTTTGGTCATAGCTCACATCAATCCATTTCAGTTCGTCTTCACTAGAAGGATGATCGGGGGAAAATATAATAAGTGGATTGTGATTTTGCAAGAGTTTGATCTCAAGTTTGTTTCAGCGAAATTGAAGAAATTGTTAATCTTTGCTGAGCTCATATCAGATTTCCCAAATTTGGAGGAAGAGGAGGTTTCTGAGGATTCTTTTGTTGATGAGCATATATTCCTCATCTCAATTGTGGACCCTTGGTACGGGGATATTATCATGTATTTTCAAACATTGAAGGTCCCTACTCACCTCTCATGGGATGAATGGCGATGATTACGTCACATAGCAAAGAACTACCTTATAGTGGATGATACTTTGTACTGCCATGGGGTAGATTCCATTTTACGTCGTTGTTTAAATCATGATGATGCTGAGGTCATGCTTAATGATTGCCACAGAGGGGCATGTGGTGGTCATTTATCCGAGATTTCTATAGCCCAAAACATCTTGAGAGCGGGCTATTTTTGGCCGTCTATCTTCAAAGATTGCATTAATGCGGTCAAGAAGTACCACCCTTACGCTCGCGTCCAACCCCGTTGCATCCTATTATCACTGCCGGTCCCTTCACCAAGTGGGGGCTTGATTTTATGGATTGCAACCCAACTTCGACATACTTTTGACGGGACCCGCTACCCCAAAAACAAGAAATACCTGAAAAAATGTGATGATGATGTCATCATCACATTTTTTCAGGTATTTCTTGTTTTTGGGGTAGCAGATCCTATCAAAAGTATGTCAAGTGGGTACTCGTTGGATGCATAATTTAATTCTGCATCCAACGAGCTCTCCCAATCGAAATTTGAGTAAACACAGAAGGAGATAGGTCGAAAATACGAACAAAAAAGTAGTTTTTTGTTTTCTTCCTCCAAAACTAATAAATATTATTTTATTATTTTAACTATTATTTTATTAATTTTCCTTAGGAGGCTGATTTTGAGTTGAAATTTCCTCTAATGACAGTTAAATACGATGGTGAGATAGCCACACATTTCATTTTCAACCAGATTATCACCCGGTTCGGCATTCCGAAAGAGCTTGTCACTGACCATGGTAGGCACTTTCAAAACAAAATGATGGAAGAGTTGGCTTCCAAGTTAGGGTATAAGCAAGTGCACTCCTCTTCTTATTACCCTCAAGCGAATGGATAGGTTGAAGCAATGAACAAGTCACTTAAGTCTATTCTCCAATGAACCATTGCACAAAGCAAGAATAATTGGCATATCATGTTGTATCCTACTTTGTGGGCCTATAGAACTGTGGTTAAGACTGCCACCATTTTTTCTCCCTATCAGCTTGTGCATGGGGTGGAGTCAGTATTACTGGTTGAATGCGAAATCCCTTCTATGAAGCTAGCTGTAGAGCTTTTACCAGACACTTCCGCATTGGAAGAGCATTTGGTCCACTTAGAGCAGCTTGATGAGCAGCACCGAGATGCCTTAGTGCCTCCAGAGGTTAACAAGCGTCGCATTAAGGTCGAATATGATAAGTATGTCCATCCGAGGAAGTTTAGTGAAGGTGACTTGGTCCTTTTGTGGGATCAAGCTAAGGAACCCTTGGGGGTAGGAAAGTTTAAACCCATGTGGCATGGTCCTTACATGGTTAAACATGTATTAAAGAAAGGCACCTATGAGCTGGTTGATTATGAAGGGACAACCTTGGCGGAGCCTAGAAATGGGCTCTATCTCAAAAAATACTATGCTTGATCTTCAACTATGGCTGATTTTTGTATATCATTGTACAGTTTTGCATTGCATAGTTAGGTTTTCTTATGGTGATCGGGTTTGTTGATTAGCTTTCGTTTCTTATGGCAGATGTCGATGGAATCTTCCGTTTACATAGGATTCGCTCCGCATCCGCACCCATAATACTGTCACCTCTTCCCCTTCGTCGATGACGAGAGAAGCCATTTGGCCGTCGTGGTCCTACATCTACATATGCATGACAGATTGTCACTATGTGTCGTCACACTAAAAACATGTCTTTTGAGTTCATATATCAAAAAACAATTTTTTTTTTATAATTAAAAAATTAAAAGTGGGTTTGGGATTCTTTACCTATGTCTCCATAAGCCGCTCTTGGTGGTAGGGGCATATATGGGTCTCCGCGGAAGTTTATCCCTGCATAGGAGTGAGTAGTCATCTATGGCTACGATCTGTCTCCGTCACTGTAATGTTCCGTTTTTGACAAAAAAGGGAATAACGGATGACTGATAGCACTAGGAGCAAAAATGTACATTAATTCAGTATTATTAAATCATCAGTGTAGAAAGAAGGCCATTAGAGTTCATATCCTAAAGCATGCAGGCCTTGTTTAGTCAGTGTTAAAGTCAACATCAAATTAGAATTGCATGCATGAAAAAGTGAAGCATAAACCCTAAAAGTGACATGCAAACCCTAAAAGCATATGAAGATCTATTTAAGAAGGGTCGTGGGACTAAAGGAAATATCTATTGTTATTGTTGATTGATTTTGGAGTTTCAAGCAGTAGCACAACGTGCAGCCACGAAAGTTGGGGTTGGAGACGATGTCTTTAGCTAGCAAGGGCTCGATCGTGAGATATTTTCCTTAGTCTCTTATTGGGATAGATCATCTAGGTTTATCCATTGCATCCATCATACACTACAACATTTAGAGATCCAACAGATTCCGAAGGGTTATTAACAGATCCACATTTTGCAGCCGGAAGTAGCACGAAAAACACAGAAGGATTCATTGGGACCACAAAACCTAGTCTTTCCTCTGCATGTCAGCTTCCTCTTTCTCAATAGGCCTATCCTACGGTATGCAGTGATTATCAGCCATAAGTTTGCTAACCTTGAGCAACTATCAGCCAAACGGATCAGTTGGGGGTGTGAGCAGAAGAACTGCTAATCAATTCGCTAGGGCACTTAGAGGCAGCCAAACCTCTGCATGTTCCAGGCCATCTCTCCGGCATCAATGGATGGACAAGCTCATAAAGTTTTAGCCTGAACGAACCTCTCCTCCTACAAAAATGTCACCTTCAGTCTGGAGGGTTTTTATGGTACTGTGGGGCGCTAATACCGGAGGAAAAAAGCATTATTAGACCACCCATCCGGATCCTTATGCATGTAGCTATCTCTGGAGTCATTATCAGCCAGAATATCAACGATAAGTGTTAATTTCTCTCTGCAAAACCCTAACCCTAATTCAAATATATTTTAGGGCATTTTTGCATGGCGAGTTTTCATGCACAGTTATTTTGCAAATTTGTATGAGATTGAGTATGCGAGTCAACACTATCATAGAACATTAGAGAATATCAGTTTGGGATATTACAGTGGTATCAGAGCATGCTCCTTTCCAACTGTGGGAATGCAAAATTGTAAATGAATTCAGAAGATCCATACAACATTACTTACCGGAGACAGAGGTTTAGAAACAGCGATAGAGGAGAAGAGGAATTAGAGGACATAGAGTTTGGGGACAGAGAGTATGAGTTTGGAAAGGGCAAAGAAACAATGGCTGATGATGATAAAATAACTTTCAATAGTTTCATGTCAGCCATAAAAGAACTCACTACTGGGCAAAAGGAAAAGATGAGTACCTTCAGGCAAATGACAGAGAAAAATGGGCCCACCCCACACATTCCGTTGTTTCCCAATAGTGATAGGGTATCCACCAGTAGTAGTGAGGAGCACTTACACACCAACATGCAGAGCCATCCCCATATATACAACAAGCCTTCCCGACCTACAATGCCTCAATTATTAGATAGTCCAGCTGCAGTGCCTCTAGCACAATTAGAACCAGAAGAATCCATGAGTGCCTATCTGAGAGAGTATAGAGCTTTAGGAGATGAATTCCATTCATCCATGACCTTCACTGACTTCTTCCACTTTAAAAGTAAGAACAAACCCAGAGCTTACAATAGGCCCACCACCCTAGCAGATGCCATCAGTCGGACTAGAGATTTGTGGAGGTTAGCAATATTTCAACACTTGCCTTGATATCAGAAGTATCTAGCCTTGGGTGATGAGGTATGTGTAGCATTGTCCTTTCAAGATTATTACACCATCAAGTTCGGGAGCCAGCCTAAGGATTTGGATGAGGATCTCCTTAAAGGAATAGTTGGGGGAGTGAAGAAATATGAGCATGAAGTACAGGTTGTTGGTGAGATTGATTTGGAGTTAACAGTACATGATGAGGATGTGCATGAGGAGATAGCATTAGAGCCATCCTGTGAGTCTAGTGACACCAGCACATTCACTAGTCAGATTGTGGTCAAGCCGTATGATAAGTTGGAGTTGGTATACTCTTCATCACCTACATCAGGAATCCAAACAGTTATGACAGACGAAATACATGTGGTGCAAGGAAATGAGCATAACACTCGAGACAGTGGGCAGTCACACATGGAGGTTAGGGAGAGTTTATACATGCATGAGATAGAGCTTCCAGATGATATCCACCGAAAGAAGATTGAAAGTGTTAAATACGGCATTCTAGCAATGAAAGAGAGGACCAAGATACTTCGAGACACCGTAGTACAACGAGATGTAGAGCTTAGAGTTCTTCGAGTTGTATGTAGCAAGTCCACGGTCAGGATTTCTAGTATTGAAGAGCAGTTGGATTCCTTGATGGGGCAGCAAAAGAAACATACTATTACATTTCAAAGCAGTCCTCTTCAGGAGTACATAGACAAGGCTTGCAGTAGCTTGAGTCCACATTTGCATAATGGCAGATGGTTTTTACAGGTTGGCTAGGATCAAGAAATTGGGCAGCAGTATATGAGTATTCCAGTTGAAATTAGAAGGGCAGAATGTCATCCTGGTAAGATTATTCCTTATGATGGTGCTTATGGGTGAGGTCCTTTTCGGGGGTTATATTGGAGAGAGATTAAATGTTGGTGTCCTATTGAGTGGGCGATTCTTGAGAAGACATTCTAGCCAAGGGTATAGTCCCACAAGAGCCTTCAAATATTTGGGATGAAATATGCACAAGTTTGCATTGGGATCCAGGTGGGAGACCTTATGTGGGGTGGATACAATGTTTACTGATGGGGTTACTTGGGAGTCTACAGGATGTTCCTTATGCCGATACTACGCAGGTAGTGGTGGATGCATTTTGACCTTTGCAATTCTCAGATTGACCCTAGGATTATAGTGACTTGTAGTTTGGTGATTGCTAGAGGATGCTTTCAGGAGGTCTATTGTGACGGTACCTCGTTTACAGCCTGTTTAGTTACTCTACTTATAGGATGCTTCCATTGTGATGGTACCGTGCATTGCATTGCTTTGAGCAGAGGGTGCTACAAATCTTCTAGGATAATTTGGGACCCTGGGATCATCCCCAGATTTAGTTGGTTTAGATTGATTGATTATGGAGTTGCGTTGGCATCGCTTGAGGACAAGCAATCTTTGGCGAGGGAGGACTGTAATATGTCAAGCTATAATTGCATTATCACGAGTTCTGCTTACCTCATTGAGCCTTATGCCAGCTTCCCTAACTTTGATTATCAACCATATAGCCCGAGCTTATCTCATGTCTAGCCAAGCCGAGCCTTTTTACATACCTTTTACAGCTTAATTCCCCATATTTTTACCAGGAGGGTACTTTCCCTCGAGTGTCTTTATCTTGCACATGTTTCCTTGCATTGAGCATAGGTATGTTCCGCTGCTTGGAACTAGTTTTTTTGTCCCTTGACACTTGTATCCTCCTAGATTTGTAACTATAAAGCACTTTTATTCTTTTTCAAGATTTTCAAAATATATGAAAAAGTAAAAAAAAAAACATCAAAAACCAAAAAGCCGGATAGAAAAAGATGTTATCTTTGGCAGTAGTTGAGTCGTGTCGCCTTCAAACATAGCACTATATATCACATCCGTTGGTTGGGTTAGTAGTTTGACTTTAGGAGCTGTACTCATTTCTCTGAGTTTATCTCCACCGATTGGTTAAGCTTCCAGTCCCTCTGGAGCCTCTGTTGATGCCTCCTGTGTCGCAGAGATGTCCCAACTTTGCATATCGATTCTATGCTGCCTACATTCAGTCACCATTTTCCTTTATGCTCTTGTTCAAAGGAAGTTGAAGCCTGAGTCGACCATTCCTTAGTTGTCTTGACTTTGCATGTCGACCATTCCTGGTACGGTTACTGGTTCGTGCACATCTTGTTCAGGTCTTTCCACATTATATAGTGTTGCTGAGTACCTCATGTTGGTTGATGGGGGATGCCTTAATGCCCTCCTTCCAGTGGATTCCATCCCATCGAATTCAGATCATTTATTCTGGGATAGGAGTCTAGATTCATTTGAGTGCCTTGAGACTTATAGTCATCAGTGTTAGGTTCTCTCGCCATCGTCAGTTTTGGGAATACATCAATGTCCCCTGATCGATGGATTCTTTCAAGTGTTCGACCTCAACACATCTATTCACACTTATTATATTGCACTCTAGTACCTTGATTCCCATTTTTATTATCGGTGGGTGATCGCGCGTCTGTTAATGGTATACATCAATGACCGGTAATCAGACGATGGACTACTACGTTCGACCTCGACACCTCTATTCACATAGTAGGACATGTACTCATAGCGGTTTGTGTAGAAGACTTTCCAGCTTGGTGGCATTCCACATATGCTACCTTCTTGATCGTGCCAGTGTTCATGAGATTTCAGCTCTCGTGACTTGATTCCAGTGTATGTCAGATATCTTCAGCCATTATGGAGATCTTGATCCTTTGTATATCTTCATCATGGAGATTATGATCTATTATATATTGTATGTGGCAATGAACACACATGTTACATTTTGTATATCATGCCTATTCATGACCATTGTACTCTTGTGTATCCGAGACTGCTATATGCATTTGCCATCATATGCAAAGATTGATTATTGTACTATACTGATGGATGGCTGGTTCTTCCACCTGGTTCTTCATCACTCCACTTATGGGATGGATTTATAATGTATTTCGGCCATCATGTTACCCCTCTGACTTCACACATTAGGGGGCATATGTTACAGCCGATTTTACCACACATGGTTGATCACACATTTATGGCCTTCCCTATCCCTTTGCAGACTCTTCGGACCCCATGGACCAATATTATACTTTGATGTTTCTAAGTTCATCCCTAAAAATACATGTTTATTGCTGTACGCGACTTTTAATCCTATACTCGTGTGTATACGCGGATATTGACCTCAAACCTGCGTACATCGGGATGTGTGCATAAGTCCAAATATTTTTTGGAGTTTTTCTTGATGTGTGTCCGAACCACTTGTCTCTTGGCCTTCCATATGCCTCGAGATCGCTTGGATTTGATCCTCCATTACCCCTTTGGAGTGCTATATAAGGAACCCCTTGGATACATTGAAGGAGAGGAATTGAAGAGCAAAAAAACTATAGTCCATTGTTGCCGTAGCTTGCTTATACTTGAGTCTGCATCCCTTTGTACCTTTGGAGCACTTTGTGTTCTTCCCAAGCTTGCCTTTACTTGTGAGCTTGTAATCGAGAGATGGAGGATTGAGGTGGTGGAGGTCCAGGTGGAGGACTCAGTTTCTCTGGTTCACAAACGTGCCGACAGAGGTTGTCACTTGTGTAATCTCTGGTTTGATTAATAGAAATATATTTTTTTGTCCATTTAATGTGCAATTGAATGGATATTGAATCCATGGATCTTTTTAATTGTTTATACGTTGATGAATATATATGCTAGAGTAGATATAACACTATATTATATAGCATGCTTTGTTGGGCTATGGGCATACCCAGGTTTTATACCTTTTATCTTCGCACCAACAAAAGACCCACAGTGTTGGCCCTTTCGGCAACAACCTGCGAATAGGTTGTAGTCTCACCCGAAACAGCTATGGGGTGCCGCAGAATCAGGTTTCTGCAAGCAGAAGAGGGATATTACTGTACCTTTAGCCTTAACAAAGAATAAATATGCAGTATAGATCTTCAACAGTTACTTAACTAGCTTCGCAGTTAGATAAACATACAGTTACTTGCTTAACCCTTAACTGGGAATTCACAGCGAAGTTATTATTTAACAGTTATCTTATCTTATCACTTATCTACTTATCAAAGCATAAAACATAACAGCACAAAACAACAGAACCACCATAACACACGATATACGTGGTTCACCCCTAGTGTAGGGGTTATGTCGACAGAACTGTGTTTATATTCAACTCTTTACAAAAACCACAGTTCTAATCTGCGCACTCAGCTGTAGATCTTCTCGGTCTTCCACAAACTGCACACTTAGCTACAGATCTGTGCACTCAACTGCAGAACCTTTCTTACAAAAACCCTCTGCGCACACAGCTGGGACTTAACCTTCTTACAAAAAACCTCTGTGCACACAGCTGCAGAGGTCGTCCACGCACACAATTGAGACTTAACCTTAAACCCTTAAGAATAGCTCTTAGCTTTGCATCACATTAGCATCATAAGATAATCGTCAAAGGCCTAACCTCACTCCTTTACATAAGTGCCTATTTATACAAGTGTACTATTACAAAACCATGGACTTAAACCATGGGCACCCAAAAACCATAACCCTGGGTTTAAACCATGCGTCATTTACAAAAAGAGGGGCTTCGACCCAACCCCGACACCCCTAAGACTATTTTGCGTCGCAACTCTGCTTACAAGCTTCCACAAAAACTGCGGAGTTACCAAAACTTAGGACCTTGAAGGTCGGAGCCCCAAAAGGCCCCTAAGACTCACTAGTGGCCCGTCCCGGGACACTCTGCTGCTTTTCTGGTGGATGAATCTTCTTGGCGCAGATAGTAAACTGCTTGCTGAGGTTGCACATGATATCTTCGGCGGCTGGCACCTTCTCCATTATCTCCTTTTGCACTCTCTCGAGCTCTGTATCCGTCTGTATCTCTATGAGCAAAATCTTTAATCCTCCCACCGTCTTTCTTCCTTATATGCCTGTCATCATCGTTATTTATTCTGCTACTTCTACCACTGCCCTGGCTTGCTCTATCCTTCATCCTTAGCAGAATGCCTGTGTTCTTGTATCTTTCTTTGTTCCGATGAGAGCGAATTTTTGCCTTAAACTTATTTCTAGTAGATCGTGTCTGGCTTGGTTGACTCGGTGCTGGGGGAGCAACTACAGGTGGGTTGCTCATAAGGTTTTGCAGACCCCTCTCTCGGGCTTCTCTCAACAGGCACTGGTCTTCGCGATCAGCTGACAGGGGTTCAACTGTGAAACTCAGAAAATGTGTAATGCACACTTCGCAGGCCTGGGTATCTTCTTATAGAATCTAATGACCAATTCTGCCATCATTGTGCATTGATGACACCAGATCTGACCGAATTGGCGGTAGGTCTTGTCCAACCGGCGCTAGATTTCCCAAAATCTTATCATTACAGGTAGTTGATGTAGTTCACATGCTGGTGCCGCCAGATCCGATTCTTTTCCAACGGTCACATTTTAAGCTTCGACACACCTTTCTTCTTCGGCACAACTATTAACTTCAGCTTTACCACCCTAAGTACCTTCAACACAGTTCATACCTCTGACGCATCCTGATACCAGCTTTGGTGGAGAGTCGAAGTGCGACACTTCCAACAATCTGCCACAACTCTCGGAGAACAGCTTCATTATAGTCTAGTACCCAATTTCAACTGTTCTTGGTACTTAGACTCTCCTTCCTGCTGTTACTTCTGCTTAGGAGGTCCAGGCTTGTCCCTATACTTCTTTAATCTACTTCCATTCACCATGCAAGGTAGAATTTCTCCATTCAATTTAGCTAACTGGACTGCACCACCATCAGTAACTTCCTGAACTATGTATGGTCCTTTCCAATGGGTCTTGAACTTACCTGGGAGCTTCATGAATTTACTGTCGTACAAGAGCACAAGATCACCAGTCTGGAAATGCTTTTTCTTAATGTGCCTATCATGCCATGCTTTTTCTCTAGCTTTCTGCACTTGCTGCTAGAAACTCGTAATGAATCTGTCTTCTTCTAGTTCCAGTATCTTTGCCAACCTTTCATTCAACATGGCTGGATCATCCATCTCTGTGAAGGCAGATATTCTGAGGCTAGGAACAATGTACTCTATGGGCATAACTGCTTCCTGTCCATATACCAGCCTAAAAGGTGTATGGTCTGTCAACTTCTTGTACGTGGTTCTATAAGCCCATAGTACTGCTGGAATTCTAAGATCCCAATCATTTCTGTTAACATTGCAAACCTTCGTCAGAGCGTGCTCAAGGATCTTGTTAAAGGCTTCGATAGTTCCATTTGCTTGAGGATGGTAGGAAGTACTCTTCTGATGATATACTTGAAATTCTTCGGTCAATGCTTCAATAGTATTATTTAGGAAATGTGATCCTTGATCACTCATAAGAATTCTAGGACACCCAAATCTTGACAAGATATTATCGAAGATGAACTTCGCAGCTGTAGTAGCGCTACAATTCTTGACTGGTTGAGCTTCAGCCCAACGAGTAAGGTAATCAGTCGCTGTAATAATGTATCTTTCTCCAGATTTCTTTGTAGGGGGATTGATTGGTCCCACAAAATCAATAGCCCATTTGTCAAATGCTTGTAAAGTTACTTGTGGAACCAAATGCATCTCATCCCTCCTGGATGGTTTGCCTATCCTTTGATAGATATCGTAGCTGTGGCAATACTCTCTTGCATCCTTATGAATTGTAGGCCACCACAATCCTACTGTCAGAATCTTCTGAGTTGTAGCTTTTCCTGCATAATGACCTCCTGCTGCTCCCGAATGTGCCTCAGCCAAGATCAATGGCTTTTCGTGCTCCAGGACACATATGGGTAGTATTTCATCTGGTCCCATCTTATATAGCTGTCTTGCTATCAAGGTAAAGTCAGCTTCTCTGACCACCAGCTGCTTCTTCTGCTGTGTCATCATCTCAGAGGGTGGAAAACCTGTAGACAAGTACTGAACAATATCCTGAAAATAGTCATCAACCATCTAGATGGCAAACAACTGGGCATCAGGAAGACCTTTGTCCAAACTAGTGGGCTCTTCTCCTGACTTGAGCCTCGACAAGTGGTCAGGCCCCAGGTTAAGTCTCCCTGGTTTAACTATGATCTCAAAGTCATACTCCTGAAACAGAATCAGCCATCTGCATATCCTTCCACCTAACACAGGCTTGTTAACCAAATACTTCAAAGCAGAATGGTCAGTGAACATCTTAAAATGCGATCCTAATAGATAGTGTCGAAACTCCTGCAAGGCATAAACCATAGCTAGACCTTCTCGTTCTGTTGTAGTATAATTCTTTTCTGCTGTGGACAATTTTCTACTTGAAAAAGCAATATGGTGATCAATATTACCGTCACCTGATTGAGCCAATACTACACCTAAAGCAATGCAAGATGCATCGACATGAACATGAAACTGCTTATTCCAGTCAGGGAATACTAGGATAGGGGCAGTTACCATCTTTTCTTTCAAAATGTCCAAGCTTTCCTGACACTCAGGTGTCCATTCAAACTTAATATCCTTCTTCAACTTCTTCTCCATAGGGGCTGTAATCTGAGCATATCCTTTGATGAATTTCCTGTAACATCCAGTATGACCAAGCATAGTGCAAAGTTGCTTAACAGACTTTGGAGGTGGCAAGTTCACAATGATGGCTATCTTCACAGGATCCACCATCAATCCTTGCTTGCATACAATATGACCTAGCAGAATTCCAAAAGATGCATAAAAGATACACTTCTTCAGGTTCAATGAAATCTGATGCTGTCTACACTTGTCAAACATAAGCCTTAAGCTAGCTATATGATCTTTTAATAAACCAAAGATAGTCCAATCATCAAAGTAAACTTCCAAGAACTTATGAATGAATTCCTTAAATGCAGATATGACTACCCTGGAAAACATAGCAGGTGCATTCTTCAATCCAAAAGGCATAACTGTATACTGAAAAGATCCCATTTCTGTAGTGAAGGTTGTTTTATGTCGATCCTCTTGAGCAATTCTGATCTGATGGTAACCTGAAAATCCATCAGTAAAAGAATACACTTCTTGACCTCTGACATTGTCTAAAACTTCATCTGTAAAGGGAGTAGGAAACACATCATGTAAACATGCATCATTCAGCTTCCTGAGATCAACACAGGTTCGGATTTCTCCCTTGGTATTCTTTTCTTGTACCACCATGGGGCTGACCCATTCTGACTCTTCGACAGGCTCAATGATTCCTGCTACGAGCATCTTATCTAGCTCCACCCTGAATTTTTCTTTATACTTAGGGTTCAGCCTATAAGGGCCATGCTTCACAGGCTTCACATCAGGTTTCAAAGGGATTTTTATCACTCCTATATCACCAAGGATACCTTTCATTTCTGAGAACTTCATCGGAAATAGGTCTTGATACTCATGGAGAAGTTGGGTCACTTTGCTTACCATTTCTTCATCCCAATAATCTCCAATAGTAGCATACTTAGGCATTTCTTCTGACCCAATGTTTACTTGCCTTATCTTCAAGGGCTGAGTCACTTCTGGTGCTTCGACTGTTGGTCCATGTACTTCGCAGTGTCCTTCTGACTCAGGAATATTGATGTTGCGTGGGTCATCATCCTCGTCAATTGCGAGGTTATATCATTCTACTGCATTGGCTTCTTGTTCTTTCCAATCAGGTTGGTACTCGGCTGTTTCTTTACCATCAAACACCTTAGTGTGGATCAACCTAACAGCTACGTCCAAAGCAGGGCAAACCTCATTAATAGAAAATGTAAGCACAAAACTATCAACAAGACTATCCCAACTTACAGTACCATGGCGAAGCTTCACCTTTGCATACCAATTCTTCGCAACAGGTTCCAGGGTGTGCACAAACCGATGTACCCATTCTTCACGAGGTACACGCTTCCATGCTTCATAACACTGCTCCAAATGTTCTTGAGGACTAGTCTGACCATTAAACCTGCTTCGCACCTCCTGAGGTTGATCCACGAATCTGAGGCGAAGAAGATTTTGACAAGCTTCCCAACTCTGATTATACTTCTTATGACCATTCCACCATTTGGCAGCTGTGGCTCTGAATACTGAATCTAGAGTCTGCATTTTCTGTGAATCTGGTACCTGCTCTGAAAATTGCACAATAAAATCTGCTGGGTCTGTCAAGCCATCAAAAATAGGTAAGGCTCTTGTCTGTAAGCTAAGCCATCTAAGAGACTTGGTAATTCTTGCACATCGATCTCCATGTAGCTCATATAGTCTATTCTGCCAGTTCTCTAGGCCGTCATCTGAATCAGTCATGCAAGAACTGTCACACTGCCAATCCATTATACCTTCAGTAGTGGGGTTAACATAGTCTTATTCTTTAGCTGTGATGTTATAAATATGATCTAAGACATCCTGATATTCATCTTTGAATGGCTCTGTATACATTTCTCCTTGAGAAGGGTCCAATGGTATTATGACTCTCAGGCCTTTTCCTTTGAAAGTCATCTGTCTCTTCTTAAGGTTGATTACTGCATCATTGTTTATTGCCCATTCAATTCCTAGCAAGGCTAGATAGGGGTTGCTATCATCGATTATCTCAATGACTTCAAAATCTGCTAGGGTACTGACTCCATCAATATCTACTGGTACACTAGGGAGTCTTCCCAAGGGCACAATCCTCTGCTGATTGGCTAGTCTCAACTATATAGGGGACCATTCAAGGGTAGGTTTTCCCATTTGTTCCCATGTTTGCTTAGTTAAGACATTTACTTCTGATCCCAAGTCTAAAATGATATCATTCATATCATACTCTCCTATCTGAGCATGCAACCTCATTTCTCTCCCAGTCCTTCTAACTCTATTAACATTTTTTCCTTTATCAAAGCTTCGCTGGGATTTGCAAGACTGAAAAACTTTATGTAACTCATTCAAGGCATTCTTGTTTCTTAACAACTTCATACAACTTTGTAAGAATGATGTTAGTGTACTTACTTGATCTGGAGAAGCTTCTTGGGACTGCGACTACTGCTAATACTGGTGCGCAGTTGCGACTGAGGTTCCTGGATCAGTAAAGTCTCTTTTAGCTTCCATAAATGTTTTTTTTTCTCTGTCAACATCAAAGGCTGGAATCTTCTCTGGGGTCTTGCGGACCCAAGCCTCGACAGACTGTTTCTTCGTATTCTACACTTGCGTCGTAGCTCCACTCCTTGTAACAACATTAATAGCTGGAATAGATCTTTGCTCTACAACAATCATCTGAATATTCTGAGTAGGAGCACTATTCCTCTCTTGTATCTTGGCTATCAACTGTGGGCATTGCTCAATCACATGATCGACTGCTCTGCAATATCGACATGTCGTAGTTGGGTTCTGACAATCTCTAGCTAGATGGCCTGCCTGATTATAGTTGTAGCAAATAACTTGGCCTCGTCCAGGCATACCACCACGAACTCTGAAATTACCTCGACCTGGTTTACCACTACGGTAGCCATATCCATTATTGCCTTATGCATCGTTTTGTACCCTGTAAGCATCATAGGTTTGCACTCTCATGAGGTCAAAGCTGCGACACTCATCCTCATTGTGTCCCACTGACTTACAAAACTTACAGTAGGGGTTCTTAGGTACTTGAACATATCTTTGTAGCAGATAGCAATCTTCAGGTCGATGCTGGCCAGCTGTTCTACAGATCTCACAATATAGGACAGCCAGGTTAAATGGGTTTGGTGCACCAATACTCAGGTAGTTTCTTAGTGCAGGGCACTGTTCTTTATCATGACCTTCTGTCTTGCATCGGGTACACCAAACCTCCTCTCGAACAGATTTTCCTTTCTTCATGTCACGAAGCTCCAAAGCCATTTCTGCCAACTGCACCTATATCTGGGCTATGCCAGAATTATCTCCGACAGGAGTTGTTTCAAGCTTCATGGCAATTTCCAATGCCTCTTGCTGATCGGCAATCTTCTATTGCACAAGTGGAGTCCTGATATGCGGAAATAATGCTGCAATGAACCACTCTTTATGCTGTTCTGGTCCAATAGTAAAACTGACTTGATCCAACAGGACCTTGAACCTCTGATCAAAGTCCCACACTGATTCACCTATCTTTTGCTGAATTTACTTTAGTTCAGTTATACACTGCGACTCTGATTTAGGTTTCTTGAATTCCTTTATCATGGATTTTTTAGTATCGGTCAAGATATAGTTCTGAGTACTAGAAAACTTCATAAACCAGGTCAAATCCCGGTCTCTGAAAGAGGTGATTAGCTGCGCTCTTCTTGTATTTTCATCCGTAATACTCTTAGCAGTCCACACAGCTTCGCATAAGAACCAAAACTGCTCTGGATCCTCTGATCCAGTTCCTTTAAAGACTAGGAGTTTGATATCATCATTCACATGGGCCATATTGGATCGAGGGGAGGGAGGAGGGGGGCTGCCAACAGGGGGAGGGGAACCTACTGAAGTAGACTGACCTGCGACAGGACTACTAGGGTTAGGGTTACTTTCAGACTGCGACGAGTTCTCAGGGGTAACAGGTCTTCTCTGCGGAGTTACAGGAGGGTTTTTAACAGAAGGGGTTTCCTCAGAGTTAGAGTCGTTTGGACTTAGCGGGGTATACTCGGTATTCTAGCCTAGGGTATAGGATCGAAGATTTCTCTTGTATCTTTTGCCGCTTCGAAGCAAACCACTTTGCTCGTCGAAGTCACTTTCACTTCCAAACATAGGTTAGTAACAATAATTCTAGCAATTTGATTCTATAAGCAATATGCCTTTTTCAGCCAAGAGCATTTTAATTTGCAAACTAAATGAATTTAAGTACTTACCCCTTGGTCCTTTGAAAAACTGTCGTTCAGCTTCACTGAAGGAAGTACTCGTGTCGATGGCAAACTCCGTCACAAATGCTTCAAGGGTTCGCGTTGTGCAGAAATCAACAGCTCGCGATATCGTGTTGTTCACCCTTTTCAATATATTAACTCTTACTGGGGTCCAGTCAGGAAACTGATCTTCTTGGAAGTTCGTCCTTCTCTCTGTCAACCTGGATAACCACTGGTGCAATTCTATGCGGATACTACCAAAGAAAATTTCATAAATATCAGCAAAAATGTACCTTTGCAAGAATTCGTCTGAGCTACGACGAGGATCCTTATTTTCTTGTTTCGCAAATTTCAGATAGGTCTCTTCGATCCAGTCGCCGATTTCTTTCACTAAGGGCCTCCAAAACATAACCCTCTAGGTACGACGTAAATCCCTCTTGAGCAGATACTGTTCAACCGGCAACGGAACCAATTTGTTGGGCTATGGGCAGACCCGGGTTTTATACCTTTTATCTTCGCACCAACAAAAGACCCACAGTGTTGGCCCTTTCGGCAACAACCTGCGAACAGGTTGTAGTCTCACTCGAAATAGCTATGGGGTGCCGCAGAATCAGGTTTCTGCAAGCAGAAGAGGGATATTACTGTACCTTTAGCCTTAACAAAGAATAAATATGCACTATAGATCTTCAACAGTTACTTAACTAGCTTCGTAGTTAGATAAACATACAGTTACTTGCTTAACCCTTAACTGGGAATTCACAGCGAAGTTATTATTTAACAGTTATCTTATCTTATCACTTATCTACTTATCAAAGCATAAAACATAACAGCACAAAACAACAGAACCACCACAACACACGATATACATGGTTCACCCCCAGTGTAGGGGTTACGTCCACAGAACTATGTTTATATTCAACTCTTTACAAAAACCACAGTTCTGATCTGCGCACTCAGTTGCAGATCTTCTCGGTCTTTCACAAACTGCGCACTTAGCTGCAGATCTGCGCACTCAGCTGCAGAACCTTTCTTACAAAGACCCTCTGCGCACAGAGTTGCAGAGGTCGTCCACGCACACAGCTGGGACTTAACCTTCTTACAAAAACCCTCTGCGCACACAGCTGCAGAGGTCGTCCACGCACACGGCTGGGACTTAACCTTAAACCCTTAAGAATAGCTCTTAGCTTCGCATCACATTAGCATCATAAGATAATCGTCAAAGGCCTATCCTCACTCCTTTACATAAGTGCCTATTTATACAAGTGTACTATTACAAAACCATGGACTTAAACCATGGGCACTCAAAAACCATAACCCTGGGTTTAAACCATGGATCATTTACAAAAAGAGGGGCTTCGACCCAACCCCGACACCCCTAAGACTATTTTGTGTCGCAACTTCGTTTACAAGCTTCTACAAAAACCGCGGAGTTACCAAAACTTAGGACCTTGAAGGTCGGAGCCCCAACATGCTTTCCTTGTTTACTGTTGTTGAGAGTGAATTGCTAAAGCAAGCGGGATTGGAAAAAAGCTAAATGGGGATCTACTTCAACTGTCCGAAATAATGTACGACCCATGATCCCTTAGTGTTAGATATTTGGTTTCTCTTGCATATAGGAAATGATTGATTTCTGCAGTTTATCTGTCTGTTGTGGTACACCCCAAGCCATAGGAAGTTTTTCTCCATAACACTTCCTTTTCTTTCTTTTGACTAGGCTGGAGGTGATGGTTTGTTCTCATTTGGACAATGAACCATCTCCTTGAATTATAGAAGGTTGATACATCACCCATTTCCTTGTTGATGTTGTGCAAGTATAAGAACCAATGACTGCAACAGGTTCTAATTTTTCTTGCAGTTGTTATAGGTTCCAAAACATCTTGCAACAGAACAATTAATAATATTCTTCCTGGTCCCTAAAGCTTATAAAATTCAATAAAAACATCAATAAAACAACTACATTTATCTTAATTTCCTTTTTTGGATTTATCCAATGTTTTGACATGAAAGGTGATGGAAAAAAGGTATATCTTAAGGAAAAATGATGAAAAAGTTTATTAAAAAGTAACAATTTTCAGTGCTAATTCAGAGTGCCAACAAGCCTCAAAGGAAATCTAGCTACGCCATTTATGCAAGTTGAACATAAGATGGAATAAACAACTATGTTTTAAATAGAGGATCACCTTGCAAGCAAATCAACAACTAGATGCCAATTGGGTCATGCTACTTGTAAAATTCGCCCAATTCCTTTAGCATCAATTGTTTTAGTGACTTGTCCTTCATAGAAAGCATAACTCTTATAAATGTCAACCACTACAACCTCGATTTCCAAATGGTGCTTTATTATCTTTTATGTAGGTGACATGGGCTATGAAGGTCTTTCATTTGTGTTGTTACGAGAAAACATTGACTATGAAAAAAGCTTGATAAGAAAACATTGACTATGAAAAAAGCTTGATAAGGGAAAACTATTTTTGAAACTTATGAGAACTGATCTTATTGCATAAATAAAGATAAATTATAAATATAGGGTCAACTCCCAAGAAACTTGATAATGTAAATCTCAATTTGGTCATGAAACTCATCAAATTATCAATACCTTTACCATCGCTCCTTTTGGTTACCAATCATTCAAGAGTACATCAGTTGAGAAATGTTGATCACAGCAACTTTGACTACGAAACAATCAATGGGATTGTTAGGGCTCAAAATGTACCATCAAAAACTTAAGTGCCTTTGTCAAATTAAAGTTAGATTTGCTAAAGTTTCCAGGTCTTTTGCAAATCGTCATTCTCATCTAATCTCAATGAGCTCTTACTGTCAATTTTTGCCTAATCTCAATGAGCTCTTTATGTACATCAGTTGAGAAATGTTGATCACAACAACTTTGACTACGGAATAATCAATGGGATTGTTAGCGCTCAAAATGTACCGTCAAAAAATTAAGTGCCTTTGTCAAATTAAAGTTAGATTTGATAAAGTTTCCAGGTCTTTTGCAAATCGTCATTCTCATCTAATCTCAATGAGCTCTTACTGTCAATTTTTGCCAAAATCTTGTGAGACTGGTCCTGGTTTATTCTCATCTAATCTCAATGAGCTCTTATTGTCAATTTTTGCCAAAATCTTGTGAGACTGGTCCTGGTTTACATGGAAATATAGATTGGTCTTAGATCGGTGTTCTTTTGGGCAAATAAAAATAGTCTTGGCCCGAGGGCCAACTCAAATTCATCCCATCAGGCATCCATGTCAAAGTTCTTTTGGGCAAATAAAAATAGCCTTGGCCCGAGGGCCACCTCCCCTCAAATTCATCCCATCAGGCATCCATGTCAAAGTCGAGAAGTGTACTTGATCCAAGCACCACAGTACAACACAGTGAATGGTGAAGTATTGACATATATAAATGTATTTTAAACTTGTATTCCATTGCATGTGGGACGTGTCTGAGTTCAAACCACAAGCATTGAGCATCAAGGGGCTCAAATCCAGACAGCAAGCGTTGGGCAGAGGCGTTTATTTATGCACATGCATGCATTTAGTTATCAAATATTTTCAAAGCCAGATTTCAATGCCAGGAGAAGCTTATGGCTGTCGGAGAAGACAATCAAACATCACATAGAGAGCTAAGGCATCAAGGCAGAGTATCTGGATCCCAATAAAGGAATGTATCAAACGATATCAACTACAGGTGTTATTCAATGCCACGCGGACACCCTGGGGACGCGATTCTATTTCACACCGAATCTTAAAAGGATGACAGGGTAATTACGGGTACCAAATATGGTATGGAGCAGAAGTGAACAAAATTGTGTAGAGGAGAGCACATGCTTCAAATGCTAACATGAGGAATTAAATACCAAGGAAATCACCCTAGTGCTCCTATAGATGATGAATAGTTCGGGATTGGAAGGATTTCATACCATGATCACTTAAATTTCTGATGCCATGTCATATAAACAACCTTCTATAAGAGCTAAGGGATTAAAGGATTATGCATTATAAATCCATGAAGTGTAAAACTTCTTTGAGATTTTATCGATATCTCTAAGTTTGTCCAATATTTGACCAAGTTGACTGATGAAGATCAAAAGTATACATCGCTGAGATTATACCAGTAAGTGGGAAACATGTTCAGTGAACAACTGACAGAATATTTGTCGAAGATTATACCTAGAGGCGAGCATCTAAAAACAGAGGATAGATTTTATCATTTCCAGATTATCAGGGATTTAGTTAACATCTTCGAGCAGCAAAGAGAATTTAAATGGATCAGTGGCAGATCATTTCTAGACGTAAGATCGAGCAATCAATAATTGGTTCCAGATTAAAAGGAATCCGTTTTGGTTGTTCCATACTTCTTGCAACAGAGCATAAATTGATTTTATTTTTAGTTAAATCGTTAGATTTTTATTCCTAAAGATAGCAACAGTTTGTTGATTGTATTTTGTTATTTAAATCATCATTTTGAATGTAAGAGGGGAGGAGTTACAGCCGAGAGGCTGCGAGGTTGGATTTTGTTCCTGTAAAGGGGTTAGATGTTCTCAAGCTGTTGTATCAAGGACATATGACTGATTCTCAGTGAGTATTTTGAAGACTGTAATTTTGGAACCATCTTTAATATATAAGCTATGTTCGATTTATATTTTAGTTGAATTTTATGATCAGCTTGATCACCCTGTTTAATATTTCATTTTCTGATAAAACTTCTTATCCTAAAATGCTTTTGAGCTTGTGGACTTACCTAAATTCATGTATAGGATGTTTTTTCTGTTTATGATTACTTCGACATGGTTTATGTTTGTATTTTAAAATGATTTCACCTGATATTCAAAGCTAGTTTCTTATTTAGTCATTATATGTCATTTATACCTCACTGCCCCATCCATGAATGATTCCTTCACATTTTCCAGAATTTAAACCATTTTTCTAGTTTTTTTGTTTTGGATGATCTAGCTTGTACTTTTATAGTCTAAGTACAATTTCTAGTGCAAACAGGGATAATGCTTATATTGTTATAATATCTTTGGCCCACATATTAATATAATTACCTATAAACTTTTGAAAGGGTGCAACTATCATTCATCCACATAATTTATAATGCAATTTAGAGGACAATATAAAGAATGAATCTAGTAGTCTAAAAAAAAATAGATCAAAGATTAATTATCAACCATGATATCCATGCAAATTGAAGTTCTAATTTGATTTATATATCCAAGTAAGCATAATTTATTGATTTTATATGTTTATATCAACTATAGTGTACAATGCAAAGGATTTATATAAACTAGTAAGTGTGTGCATATGCTTATTTAAATTAAGAAGGAGCTCAAATCAAGAATGGAAAACATAACAATACTCAATTTGAACCAATATGTTGATCAATTTATATAATAAGTTCTTTTACATATCCATATTAGATTGATCTTGAACTTTATTTAGTTCAACATTTGAGTCACGAAGATCTAAATTTTTATCCAAACCTTCATAATCATTGTAAGGATTATCCATAACAACATATGGGATGTCTAGCACTGAGTCATCATCAATATAATCATCATCATCATCATCAATATGTGAGTCAATGACTATTTGGTCAACTTGATTCCCCTCTTATTCTAAGTACACTTCTTCCTCCATCTCTCCTCCATCTTCTTCTTCTTGATCACAAACATCTTCTTCTAGAAAAGTATACTTTATAAGCCTAGTCTTGGATCAAATTTGACAACAAATGACCAACCTGCTCTACCTGGTACCTATGAATAAAATACCTCTTCACATTGAGTTGGAAGTACATAGGGATATGTATTTGGCTCATGCTTATTAGTATTAATCATGGTAAATTAATTGTCATGATCAATGATAGTCCTTTAATCACCTTGCAACAAGACTTTGTGGCACCTGACCTTTAAGAGAACCACTTTGAAGGATTTAAAGTCTATATCTGATACCTATTCCAAATAGCCATAATAACTCAATATAATGTGATCAAATGTATGTCACCCTTATGGGAAATATTAGTAATGTGGAAAGCTACACTTATCCCGTTGTCATAAGTTTTCTTCTTATTATTCAATTATTTGGTGTGATATTTTTTGCCATTACACTACATAAATTTATGATGTTTCACCTACAAGCTAAACATGTTATAAATTCATTGTTAAAAATTTATGACTATATGTATAAGATAATTTGTGGGGAAAAACACACAACAATGGGATTGGAAATGTAAAACTCAAAGTAAAATATTGCTTACATTTCTATGTTTTACACCATATGTTAGATCGATTTCCTTTTGGGTCAGATTTGTGTCATGATCCAAAAGTATATTTTAATCAACTTTGACACCCTATTTCATGATAAGGTATGGTAAAATTCTTTGCATCGTTCTATCCATATCTTCATCCAATCAAGATTATTTGCAATTTATAAATGAAGTGAATCCCACTCTCCCCTACCTGGATGAAGGAAAACAATATTTAGTGAACCAACCAAGCTTCTAAATCATTTATGAAGACCATAAATATAATAGAAGCTATTACCTTTCACTTTTCTCCATCTACCTTTCCCCGACAACACCTCCCGTTTAAATTTGTTGGTGAAATTGACATCCCAAAGGAGATGCACATGCATATCACCTACTACTTGGGGAAAATATTCACTAAAATATACAGTAGATTGATATATCACGTGCCCTTTAACCATTGACCTATCAACATGATATTTTCATTGCAAAATCCTTCAATGATTTCAAGTTCCTCTCCACCAAACACATTGACCTTGTGTGTACAGGTTCACATATTTCAATCTCCTCCACTAGGTTTATGAGGTAGTGTTCGTATGCATTGCAAAAGGTTGGAGGTATAAACTTTTGCAATTCACACATTAGTTGGGGAATTTCTCTCTTCCAAAACTTGATATCTTCTTTATTTAATTCTTTAGATGACAACCACCTACAAACACAAAGAAATTTGATGTGTCAACATTAAATTATACAAGGAAAGAAACAAAATAATAAAAAGGTATACAATCAATAATTCAATTATAACTTTTACATACCTGATGTACTTTCCAATATTATATATAACTTTCTTTATGCTATTTTCAAAATTGTTAGGGAGAGATAGAGGTAGAACATATCGCAACAAGGAAGGAACATGCATTACTAACAAATAATGTAAATATCGTAGCATATAATTTGAATAGAAATGGACATGCATTACTAACAAACAATGTATATATAATAAGATAATACAGATTTCAAAATGTCAAACCTTGATAAAAGTAGGCCAATCTCGAGTTTTAGCCCTCAAATTCTGTGCCTTGTCCTTTCTTGAGGGAGTATTTTCCCCATGTGGTTTTTCCTCTTTCCTCATCTTTTATGGACATTATTAATTGTAAAGGGTGACCATATCCTTGTTGTTGGGCCCTAAATACACTTATATCCACCTATATGCATATGATTATTTCTGACATATCATCATTGTTATATTTTCTTAAGATCTGATTAGATTATCTAGGATCTTTATTTGAAAGAATAACAAGTACACCAAAATGCATAAGATATAAAAGATACACAAGACACAAAGGTTTTCATTGGGGAAACCATAAAGGAGAAAACCCCTCAAACTTATTCAGAATAGTAAGATGATCAAAAGCAGTAATAAGAAATGTTCAGCAACTATCTTTCTCTCCATCTCTAATTGTCTCTCTCTCTCATGTGCGTTAGAGAATGTGTGAGGTGTATATAACAGAGGGAGAGCACCTCCCTATTTATACCCTTTCAAGTCACTGACCAAATATAAGACTCGAGCCTACATGTCATCTCACATGGGGCACACTTCTCCTAAAGAGACCACAATTACATATTACATGATGTTACACTAGGGACTATTGCCCCAACTTACAACAGAGGTTGTACCTCAAGGTCTAGACACAATTTAGACATCCCGTAAAGGGGTAACACACATCCCGAATGGGGGTACAACAACATACAATATAATATACATCATAATATCTTATGAAGTTACAAATAAATCAGCACTCCCTCTTAACTAGGAAGGTATTCTCTCTCTACACAGTCATCAACACATCTAGTCAAGTATTCATCGCATCGACATCATCACAGAGTCATAGAGTCTTCATCATAGCCGCTGTCATCATCTTCTTATAATTTGATCATCGTCCCATACTATCTGTCATTAGAAGTTTCTACAGTGCCAACCCTTTTTCATGCTAGATGTAGGCCTAGTCCTCTGCCAGGTCTTCAGCTACAGTGCCAACCCTTTTCATGTAGTATGTAGGCCTAGCCCTCTGCCAGGTCTTCATCATCTCCACGAACAAGCCATCAAGTAGGTACATCCTAAGACTTATTATATGCCTCTTGCAAAACCTACAAGTTCTCCTAGGACTGATTATATGCCACTGCAAAACCTAAAGGAGCATCCCAAGACTGATTACATGCCTTGCAATACCTGTGTACCCTACTATTACCTCATCATATTCAAATAATTTCATTGTCACACATAGCATAGCCCAGATACACATAACAAAACACTCACATTCACCGACATGGTAGGAAAAACCTACTACCATTTGGGAAAGGCTTCCAACACTTACATCCACTGGCATGGTAGGACACACCTAGTACCATCTGGGAAAGGCTACAACACTTACATCCAGTGGCATGGTAGGACACACCTACTACCATCCGGGAAAATCTCTAGCACTTACATCCACCGGCATGGTAGGACACACCTACTGCCATTCGGGAAAGTCTCCAACACTTACATCCACCTGCATGTTAGGACACACCTACTACCATCTGGGAAAGGCTCCAACACTTACATCCACCAGCATAGTAGGACACACCTACTACCATCTGGGAAAGGTTCTGACACTTACATCACGACCATGGGAGGCTCATCCCGCCACCATGTCGAAAAGGTACCGCAATTACATCACGACCATGGGAGGTCCAACCTACCACCATGTCAGAAAGGATATGTGTATCTGCATCTTCCGAAATCATCACATCCCTTTGGAGGGAACCTCGATCTAAAGAACACCAATCTTCTCTCTGAAGTATTCAAACTTCACTCTGGCCATTTCTAGCATAGAATCACATCATGACTGATTACATCCAAGGATAATGTGCAAGATTCTCCAAGACTGATTACATCCGAGGACAACCTACAAGATTGATTACGTTTGAGTAAACTATGAGCTTCGCCAGGATTTTATGCTCATACAAACTGTCTCACTGGCTATGCTAGAACTTAGCACTCCCTCCTTTGAGAGATCTCTATCTGGATCATATACTGGAGCTTCGCTGCTCCTCTTTGCATCATACAAAAAATAAAAGTTAGATCAATCACATCAGATAGTATCTTTGAAAAGAAACATACCACCTCACAAATAGCCGAGCAAGTGGCAACATATTTTTCCTCGGCTATACTTAGCACCATGCAAGATTGCATCCTGCCAAACCAGTAGCCGATACTAGATCTCAAATTGAAGAGCAACCCAAGGTTCTCTTCTTCTTAGTGGTGCTACTAATTCGAATCAACATAACCATGCAGGTTAGTCTTCTGATTCGTATCATACTTGAGCCCATACTCAATTGTACCCTTCAGGTACCTCACTTCATGCTTTACAACCAAGTGAGCATGTATTGGATCCGTCAGGAACTAACTCAGATCGTTCACAGCAAAGCATGTGTCTGGTCTTGTATTTGTTAGGAACATCAATGAACAAATTATCCGATGATACATCATGGAATCAACCATCTCTGATGAAGCATCACTCAATAGCTTCAAGTTTGATGCCATAGGTGTGTCTATGGCCTTACAGTCCATCATCTCGAACCTCTTTAGGATCTCCACTGCATACTTCCCTTATCCAAGGGAGATTCCATCCGCACTCTGCTACACCTCCATGCCTAGAAAGTAGTGCATCATACCCAAGTCCTTCATCTTGAACTCGGCAGCAGGTCTCCTTCTTGCATATTTAATGATTTCCTCTTTTCCTGTCACGAACATGTCATCGACATATTGAATAGGAGCATCACTGGTATTCCTCCTTCAACCTTGAAGCAAATATTGGAAACCACTTTACTCTTAGTAAATATTAGGGCCAACAATAAGCTGTCCATCCTTTCGTACCATGTCGAACCCGAGGATATTCTGTAGTCATTCCCTCTGAAGCGGAGCATCATTCTCCTTCTTCCTTTTGTACTCGATGTATTGAAACATTCTGGACTAGAGTGACAAGTAGCTTCCTATGCTACTAATATTCTATGTATCCATCTAGGGTCACTGGATATCAAGATCCTCTATATTGAAATTTTTTGAAAATTTCTTCTTGCACCCATATGTGAGCTTGTCATCCTCTATAGGATTTCATCTTCAACCTTGTAGCAAAGGTTAAGATCTTCATCAATCTAGGTTATCTTCAAGCTCCTTATGTATGTGTTATCCCATGGGTTCCTTCTGAGCTTGTACAAAGCCTTCTTTAATTTGCACACATGAGTCTTCCTATCATGTGTCTCAACTCCCAGTGGCTTCTCTATGTACACTTCCTCCTTGATTACATGATTCAAGAATGTTGTCTTGATGTCAACTGGTGTATCTCCCATCTCATACCTGCACGTATGGATCTATTGAAGTTTACCACGTCACTGGTGCAAATGTCTATTCGTAGTCTATGCCTTCTTTCTGTGAGAATCCTCATGCTACAAATCTTTCCTTGTATCCCATGATGCTGCCCCATAATGCATGCTGGATCTTGTAGATCCATATGGAAGACACTACGGAATTCCCTTCAGGTCTCGACACTGTAACCTAGACATCATTCTTCTTGAACTGGTACTCTTTGATCATAGTCTCCTTCCCTTTTTTCTTGGCTACTTCTGCATCACTGGAAGGCTCTTCATTAATGATGTCGCTCAACAATGTCACATAACTAGAGTGTGTCTGAGGCCTATTGAAATCTCGTCATACTATTCTTCATTTTAGATTATTTCTCATGCCCAAGGGGGTATTAATCTCTCGAGGTGGATCTACCGTTCTCTTTAAATTCTTCTAAAGCTCTTTCTGTCGCTATGGTGTCTTTGACCCAGGAAGCTTCAGGTTCCTCTTCTGAACTGTCGTTACTTGTTCTTTGGAATGATCTACAAGTCAAGTTCATTTGCATGATTATAAACATATCATAATTTCCAAAACATATTAATAGTGACAAATATATGTCACATAGCCATGCGACTATTTTATCCAGTCCTACAACATTCATCCATATCATGTATACATACAATAACTTCTAGATGCATTCTACCCTAATGTTATTAAGAGTGTGTACTACTCCTAATATGCCAACAAAGAGGTTTCAATCTAGATAAGTAGTAATGGAATGTTGTACAACATCATTGACTTCTTACCAAATGTGCAATTCAGTAGTATAAATGCAAATACTCAAACATGCATAACACATCAACTGAATATAAAAAAATTCATAACCAAACAATATCATGAAATGACAATTGAATACTTATCTTGATTTGTTTCGTGGGTAGACTCCTTCTTGAGCCTTCAACTTCATCATCTTCTTCATTCATAACAACATAATTTCTTATCCAAATGCTAAGATGGATAATAGGTTCTTCAAGAATTGAGTCCTTCATATTCCTCATCGCTTGAGGGATCGTCTTTGAATCATGATAGCTTGATCTTCAATTGCTCCCGTCTTCTCTTCTATTACTATTAGTTGAGCTTCTTCTTGTGGGCACTCTTCCTAGAGTATGCTGAAGGTAATCACTTCCTTTTGGTACACATTCCTCAAATGAATGAATCCCATGATCTTGGGAGGCCATTCAAGGTGGTTATAACAATATCTTATTCTTCTTATATTGCTTTGTCATAGCATCGAACACTTCCTTTTGGTGTCTTAAAGGATGACACATGAGGGATGAGATGATCTTTAATAGAATCTACAATGATTCTCTTGGCTCTAGCCTTAGCCTCATCTCCCTTTGGATCTTAGAAATTCCTTATTGAATTACTGATCTAAGTCAATTTCTTCAAGGAACATGGAGGTCCTATAATTCCATACTCGGAAGTTGTCAGCTTCACCAATCTTGTCATCAAGCTGGTGTGAATAGTCATTTTGAAATGAGAACCTCAAATGTAAATAGAAAAAAAATTAGATCTCAAATTGAGGTGTCTGTCCTGGTTCTGGAGCTGGCTGATCTAGGGTTTGTCTGAGAAGCCCTAATTTTCAAAACTTGGAATTTAAAACTTATTATTGGATAGAAATATGGGTCTTTTCAAGGAGACCTGTCCAATGTACTCCTTTTCCAAAAATAGTGGAGGGAAGCTCCCGGAACATGAAGCCCTAGTTTTCCAATTTCTTCTGCAGAAATGACTGATATTGATTTTATCGTATCTCCGAACTTTTAGATCCTTAAAGGATTAAAATTATCATTGTGATATCTTGATAATTCTTCTTTCCAAACCCACAGGTTAGAACATAAATGGATTCTCCATGTGGGACTTATACTGAGTTTCCGAAGGTGACTGTTCAACATAGAAAACTTGTATCGATTGCCATGTGTCATTGTTTCACATTCTGGGTCTGAAAAACGTACCAAAAACTCTATAGTTTGTGGCCTACTTGGAACATATTTCAAAATTTATTTTGGACCTTCCTATCCCGAGATACATAAAATATCCCTAGTTCACCTGTTTATGACTATATTCTGGATGAGGTTGGAACCCTAATTTGTGGGAACCATATCTCATGAAGTATAGCGAATATGAGGAGGAAAATTTTACACACTCTACAAAAAATATATTTTCTTCAGTCTATAAAAGTTTTCGCTTCTGATCCTTCTCCAACATCGCGTTATAGAGAAAGTTCTAGAAAGACTAAATTTATTCTTCTAGGGTTTTCAGGAATGAAACCCTAATTTCCATTAGCTTCCATTGTAGCTGTATTTTGGTTGCACAATGAAACTTCTCTAATTCAGAAACCACTACCACCAATAAATGCGCCCTAGTGAGGCAATTTATCCTAGCCCTCCTTTCTTGATGATATGTGGAGAGAACACCTTCAACTAGGAAGCTCTAGTTCCTACAGCTGCATAGTGCCTTCTTTCAGAGAGGCTCTAATACCATGTTATATTTTCTTAATATTTGATTAGATTATCTAGGATATTTTTTTGAAAGAATAACAAGTACAATGCATAAGATATGAAAGATACACAAGACCTAAAGATTTTCATCGGGGAAACCATAAAGAAGAAAACCCTGCAAACTTCTTCAGAATAGTAAGATGATCAAAAGCAGTGATAAGAAATGTTCAACAGTTATCTTTCTCTCCTCTTTTGACTGTCTCTCTCTCTCATGCACCTTAGAGAGTGTGTGAGGTGTGTATAAATGAGGGAGAGAGCCTCCCTATTTATACCCTTTCAAATCACTAACCAAATATAAGTCTCGAGCCTACATGCCATCTCACATGGGGCCCACTTCTCTTAGAGAGACCACAATTACATATTACATGATGTTACACTAGGGACTATTTCCTCAACTTACAACGAAGGTTGTACCTCAATGTCTAGACACAATTTAGACATCCCTTAAATGGGTAACACACATCCCCAATGGGGGTACAACAACATACAAGATGATATACATCAGAATATCTTCCGAAGTTACAAATACATCATCAATCATAAATTCAGACTTAAAGGGGGTTGTTGGGATATTATAAACCCACTTCATACTTGGGATACAATATTTAATCATTATTTTATTAATTTCCTACCTACTAACTGTTGATGAAATTGTCATTGATGCCAACATGGTCTTGATGTCATCGATATCACCACTTTGTTGAACTCTTGAAGAAGCCCTATTGATGATGCTGAAGACCCTAGAGATAATCTTGAAGCCTTGGCAGACAATGGAGAAGCCCATGAATTCTTGGACCCTTGGTGAAGACCCTGATGACCTTGCAAAGGTCATGGAGCCCACTACTGGCAATTCAAGTCATTTTATGATGGCCTGCACAAATTGAAGAAAATATGAGTAAAGGATCTTGTCAATGCAAGCAAGACCCTCATAAGATGATAGCCCTTGTCATGCCCTTTCCAACGGTAGGTGGCACGTCACGTGGTTCCTCATGGTTGATGAGATTTTAACTTTTTAAGTTGACCCAACGAAAATTATAAGTCAGCTCAGTCAAACACAAAGTCGGCTCAGTCAAAGTTTTATTAAAAAATAATAAAATATTTTTATAGTATGTCGGCCCCATTTAAAAATAAAATATAAAAAAAAAATATTCCTTAAAAGAAGGAAATGTTCATATTAAATGAGGTGAGGTGACTTTGAAGAATGATAAGGAGGGGTGTCTTTGGAGGTTGACCGTTGAGTGGTAATTATTTAAAAATAAAAATAAAATATAAAAAAAAATATTCCTTAAAAGAAGGAAATGTTCATATTAAATGAGGTGAGGTGA
>LPNX011103983.1:4657-46848 GCA_001517045.1 Pseudotsuga menziesii
CTCTCTCAACCCCCTACTCCTCAACTATAAAAATCTTATCTATAATTTACCTACTCCTCCCTAAATCACTAACCCTCCTAATCTTGATGTTTTTCTCTACCTTAAATTCCCTCCTCTTCCTTACCCATAATAAACCCCCTTAGGTCTCTCTCTCTCCCCTAATCCTCCATGTACAATAACTCCTTCCCTTATCTCTATTTCCCTACTCCTAACCCCATAATATCTCTCTCCATCTCACACATACTAACCCCCATACTCACACGCCTATAAATAACCCCTTCCATCTCCCTCTCTCTCCCCCTACCCTTAACACTTACAAACCCTTCCCCTCACTCTCTCTGTCATGTAATCATCCACCTACCCATAATTCCCACTCTTTCTCTCTATCCCAACCCCCTAACACCAAACCTCTCTCTACGTAACCCCATTATCTCTCTCTTTATCTCTCTCCCCTACTCCCATTAATTTTCACTCCCATCTCTCTCTATCTCTTATAATGCCCCCTACCACTAACCTCCCTTCTTTGTAATTTCACTCCTCCTTTATAAACATGTAACCCCCTTCATATCTATCTCTTTCTTTTCCCCAACTCCACTACTCCCCACTACCCCTAATCACTCCCCACCCTCTCTCTCTATCTACTACTAACCTTTCCCACTCCTCCCCACTACCACACCACTCCTCAACTATACCCCTAATAATAAATACCCCTCTCTCACTCTTTTCCTAACCCGAATCCTATATCCCCTAACCCTTAACCACCTAATATTTTTGCTAACCCTACTCACCACCTCTCTCTCTCTTTCTCTCCTTATATATATATAATTCAATCCCCACTAACCCCCAACTATACCCCCCTTCTCTCTAACTCCCCTACTTCTACCCAAACTATTAACCCTCATGAACTCCTTCTCTTTCCCTCCCCCAAACCTAATCACCCTCCACTTGGATCTCTCTGTCTATGTCTCTCTCCCTCTCTCTCAACCCCATATTCCTCAACCTAACCATAACCTCCACCATTCTATCTATCCCACTGCTCTCTAACACACCCTACTCTCTCTCTCTCTCTCACACACACACTCTCTGGCACACATTCAACCCTCTATTCACAACCCTACAAATAACACCACCTTTTCTGTCTCTCCCCTCCTCCCCCTAGCCATTTATAAATCCCTCTCTCATTGTCTCTCTCCACTACTTCTCCTACTACCCATAATTCACACCCATTACTCTCTTCCATAATCCCATAACATACTCCCCCCCTCTCTTAAGCCCATACTCCTCAACCTATCTATAACCGCCACCCATTATTTCTCTCTCCCTAATCCCAAATGCATCTCTTCTCCCTCTATCACACACACACACACACACTCTCACCGTCTACGACTAACCCCTCTCCTCCCTCTCTGCTGTCCTTCAAATAGCCCTTACTAAAAACCTATTTAATTCTCTCTCTCCTACTCCTCCTACCCATTACCCACATCCTTTCTATATACCTCCCAACCCCATAACACCTACCCTCTCTCCTTCTCTCTCTACACTTAACCCCCACTCTCTCCATAACCTTACCACTTTTTCTGTGTGAAGGAGGTTTAGATTGATTGTTGTCTTCTCTCCATTTATAGTAAGGCTTGTATACTTTATCAGCCTCCTTTTCTTTTTCCAAATCTATCACTCTGTTAGATAGCTTCTGCATCATTTTCAACATTCCTTCAAATTCATGTAATTTTTCATCTTTAGGCTTAGTCAGTAATAAAGATTTTTTACCAAATTTTTTTCTCTTGACTGCTCTAGATAATCTTCTATGCTCTCCTTTTCAACTTCTACTCTCTCAGATTCTTCATAAGTTTCTGACAATGTAGGCTTGACTGACATCTTGGTAAACATGGCCAATTCAGGCCCTAGAGCTGAAGTATAGTATTCAATCAGAACTTTATCAGAGGGCTTATCGCTGCAGAATTTTTTTTTAAAGCAACAAACCTTTGAGTGAAAATATGCACTTTTTCTTTTCTTTCTTTCTTTAAAGTGCATAACCCTTTCATTAGAGCTGCATGAGTTTTCTAGACAACATATTTACTCCTTAATATTCTTTCAAATGTGTCCCAGTCTATGATTGAATTTGCAGCAGATCAAAATACCATGAAGTTGCTGCTCCTTTCAAGGTATGTGGAAACAATCTGCAGACTACATCTTCATGTTCTCCAGCCTGTAGTCCTTCTATAGCCAAGTAAAAGCTTTGCAAATGATCATCTACCAAAATATTTTCACTTGGGTCAAACTTAGGCAACATTTTCTCAAAATCTTGAGGAAAATCATGCAAAGGGGGTGCCACGTTTAAAGGTGACCTAGACCTCCAAGCAGGTGGTGGATTTGGTGGGTTGGGTGGCTGATTTGCATTTACATTTGCCATGATTTTAAATAGAGAGTGAGGTGGTGAATGAAAAGGGGTGTGAATAGGTGAACAATAAGGTGTATCTGGTTCCAACTAATTCAGAGGTTGAACCACCTCTTGTAAGGTTGTTTCTACCAGTTCTTCAAAATCTTCAACCAACACTGCATCTTCCAATATAGGGCAGTCTTTCTTCCGATATTCTCTTTTGGGTAAGACAGGAATAATTGGTAATCCTCTGATCTTCTTTGCATAAGCCCTAGTAATTCTTCTCAAATCGTCAACTACTTCGTTATTGATAGGATACAAAATCCCTTTACCCTTCTCTTCAAGAATTGGATTGGGAAATAAATTGCTCTCAGAACTATTACCGGTGGAATAATTTTGAGGAAATGGGTTTCCTCGGCCAGCCATGCACTGGCGGCCCTCCTTCTTGTGCCAAAAACTGTTGAGGCATAGAAATTCATAGGTAACAATAATTAGGGATTCTCCCTAGTAAATGTTACCAACTAGCCTGTTACTGTTTGGTATGGGGAATCCATCCGGTTTACGGTTCGGCTACCATGGGTCAAGTAACAAAATTAAAGGTTTTACCGGTTACGGCCCATTCCACTATGTATATTTTAGTTTTTTGAATTTAAGTATGATATGCAAGTGCCTATCTAAGAATTCATATTGATAGAGAATACGAGGAGCGGTCACAATGTGATGCACAAGTTCTTACCTCTCGTCTTAACTCTCTCACATATAAATCACACACAACAAGAAACTAAAACTAACTATTTAATCTATCCCTAGAGAGCAAGATTATCATTTATCAATGAGTAATGTATTTTTGCGCATGCATTAAGAAAAGTCACAGATAGTTGTTACTTATTTCAAAACACATGAACATTAATAGAAGAATGAACAACAAGGTAGCTTATTGTTTATGAAAATCCTTCATTACTCATAGTGTAAATTTCATAGAATAAACTAGAGGACATTCTTAAAAAGAACATAGGTTCAAAGAGTTAGAATGATCTCACAGTTAATGGACACAAAGTTTAAAATGAAATAGTTCACATTCAACAAATCCATAGCACAGCATTTGAAACCTTCCACCAAGATTTCTCCAACAAGAAACTTGTAATTCTTTATTGCATAAGGAAATACTTCTTCTTACAACATAATCTCACAAATCTATCTAGGAAAAATCCCTTATCTCTATCTAACTCTCCTCTACTTATACAAAAAGGAAACACTTTTGGACTGCCCCCAAAATGACTTTTGGGCTTCCCCAATGTTTCAATCCCAAATTTTTTGTCCTATAGTGAGTGCTAATACATTATACAATATATTACATTTAAACAAAAATTAATAGAGCATTTTTATGAAGAGGGACCCGCTTCATCATTAATAAACTTTTTCCACACCTGGGCCTCTGCTACTATGCTTTCAAAATTTGAAGGTTCAAGAAAATGGATGTTGATCTCATACTTTGTAGCCTGATTCTTTACCACCTCTATTCTTCCTGGACTACAGTGTTGCTGATCTTCAAGTAAATGGATGTTGACTGCTGCATGAGTCACTACATTCTTTAGGATCTTCTCATCTAGATCCTCGACTTGTTGGATCTTTTGTTCATCTTCCTGGTACTTGCTCTGTAGTTGTTCTATGAACAACTCATGTTCTGGTATTGCATCCAGTCTTTGTTCTGTAGCAACTTGGCATCTGTTGTAGGTGACTAGTACCCTTCTGCAGTACTCAGCACAAGCTCCTCTCATTTTCTTCATAGTCTTCTTGAATTCCTCAGCAATATTTATTGCAAACTCTAATAAGTCATAATGTTTCTTTAAGCTATGTTGATCTTTAGCTGGTAGCTCTACAGGGGTTTCTTCATTGGTTTCTATCCACACTATCCTTCCATCCATGACCTCCAAAATATCCTGAGATCTATCTACAAAATATGAAGTGGTGTCCAAGATTTCTTCCAACCTGCTATATATCTGTAATATTTTACATCTTTCTTCTTCAATACACATTTGTAGTTGGTGGATTTTATTCCTCTGGGTTAGAACATATTCTTTGAAAGGTTGGACATCCATATTCTGTTCCATAGCATATTTCAGTGATGTTGTTAATGAAGCAACCTATCCCTCAAAACTTGCTACCTGCACTTGACATTGCTTTTCTCTTTCTTCTATGCAGCCTTCTGTGTCTCCAACTCAGCAATTTTGCGTTGTAGTTGGTCCTTTTCTGCACTCAGGGTTTCATATGATACTTTGAGGTCATTTTTTTCTGTCTTCAACACCTGGTACTCTAGTTGTAGCCTCTGTGATTCTGCTAAGCTATTCAAAGCATCTTTTTTTGTTCTCTCCATGGAAACTTCTAAGGTCATCTTGTTTCCATGCAAAGTCTGGAGTTCTTCCTTTGAAGTCCTCACTTCATTCTACATGTCTTGAAATTTCCTCTTCAGCTTATAACAATCATCTCTTTCTTTCTTCAGTGTTTATTTTAACTGAGCAACATTCTTTCTTGATTGCTCCAGATCTGTCATCAGTCTATCTACATTATCTTCCATAGCTTGGGTTAATGCCACCCCAACTCTTGTTGTCAATCTCGGATCCGCATCTGTTCCATACACCAAAATTTTATCAGTTATCATCTTACCTGATTGTCCTCTTGTTTCAATCTTTCTTTCAATTCTTATAACAATCCTCTTATTTTCCTTGTCATAGAAGATAGTGCTGAAATCAGGGACCTCTTCTCCTTCTTTCTACATAAAATGTATCAAATTAAATACAGAAAAAATAACTTGTTCTTGAGTGCTGCTAAAAGTTGCAGCAGGATCTTGAAGATTAGGATTATCATGTCCATGCCCTTGATCTATCTGATCATGCGCCCCTTGTGCATCCATCTGTTCAGTAGTTTGTTGGTATGTTTGTGATCCTGTTAACCTCTGACCCTTGCTTTCTTCTTGTTTTTTCTTTATCTTTTCATCTTCCTTCTTCTTTATTTACTCCTCTCCCTTCTTTGATGCTTCCTTTGCAGCCCTCTTTCTTTCTTCTTCTTCATGCTTTATCCAACCTTCTGCCTCTTGTGCTAGTCTTCTAGCATCTTCTTCTGTTTTTCTGGCCTCTTCCTCCTCTGTTGTCTTCTTTGTGGTTTTGCCCTTTCCACCTACAATGGTGATCTTCTGTTTAAATCTGTTCTTCAATGCAGTCATATTCTTTGCATTTCTGAAGATTTATTCATCCTTGTCCCAGAAATTTGTATATTCAAAATGGACATTTGCTTCTTTGCAATGCTCTGCAACCTTATTTTGGGAGTCATTCCTGTGGAAGTTCATTTCATCAAAATGAAAGTGCTCCAGTTCCTGCATGAATTCTGCAATCTGTTTAACTTTTGTAAACTTATAACTCCCCATCCTAAAAGGTATGGTAGGATATGTTGCCTTCTTATGTTTGAACAAGAATCTTCCAACACCATCAATGTATACCTACGTGGTTTATTCCTTATGTAACACATAATCAGTGGTATATTTGGGGAGTAGAGAAGGTGCCCTAGAGCCACCATACATTTTGATGTACATTCCTTCTTCAGTCAAATAGTAACTCCCATGTTCTTCAATGACTTTGAATGCCTCGTCGAACATGCAGTTGCATTCTATTAAGAAGATTAAAGTGTACAAAGCCATAATGAAATGTTCACATATCCCTTTGTAGTGGCTATAATATTTGTGTGCCCAAAATAGTTTGTATGCAACGTATACAGGGGTTCTATCCCTATCCCAATTACACCTCAAGGTTGGAAATGGTTGGGTACATAATATATAGTCCACTAAGATAGAGATCATGTAGAACTCTGAATTTTTCTATGACACCCCCCCCCCCAAAGTTGAAGACATGCAGGCTGAGAGGATATTGGACACTATGTTTTCCAAGTTGAACATGGTCCCCTGAGTGGCCACATGGAAAATAATTTGTATCCACCAAAATTTGAAGCTTTTTCCATGAGCTCTCCCAAAAAATCTATTTAGCATAAGTGTTATGAATCTATAAGGGGTCCAGAGAGTGGCTATTTCATATTCCCCTGATGTCCTGGTTCAAAAGTTCTTCCCAAGTATCATCATCCTTTTGACTCTTTCAACCAGGTCCAAATTTATCTCTTTCAACCAACTTTTAGTTAAGTATGATTGAGCAGGAGGCAAATGATACGCCAATGAGACAAAAGTAGGACTGTATGCAGCATAGATCTGTTTGGCAGTATTTTCTAATATCATCATGGTCACATCTACCCTAGGTAGAATCCAACTAATCACCTCTGAGAATGGGAACAACTCAGGTCTCGTGGATACTTTCATAAGAGCCGATTTCTCGATGTTGGCATATATGGTCAGCTCTTAAAATCATGCATCAGACACATCCTGATTTTCAATCATTCGGTATACTTCACCCCATTTGTAATCTGGATCTACTCCAGTGGTAGCTTTGGTATCTTCAAAGATGTATTCCACCTTGGTGATGATTTCCACATCTGGTTCTCCCTCAAAAATAGGGGCCTTCTTCTTTTGTCTTTTACACATATCTCCTTTGAAGAAGTTACCTGTCATAAACCAAGCATGTTCTTAGACCATTGGAGCTTTTAGTTAGCATTCTAAGAATGAAGAAAAACCGCATCAAACCATTTACCTCTTCCATGTGCATTCTCAAATACACTATTAGAATATTAATGCATAATAGAAAATAACAAGAAAAAGGAACTTCTACAAGCTGGGTCTAAAAACTTCTAAGTCCATCTGCAACTAAAACATGATGCTGATACCAAATGCATCACTTAAACCGAACTGCATTCAAACTCTTCTAAATCCTCAAACACAAGAACCACACTATCAATTGTAATTAAAATGTAGAAATCCCAATTCGACCAAAATGCTGAAAACCCCTCATCGTTCCTCGAAACTAGGGTGAGTTCCTAAGAAAAATTAAAACTCCTCAGATGGCCATAAACAACCCCACAAAAAATAGTGCAGACAGCGTAACGCTTGTTTGCACCAACTACCCACACCTTCGAACAAAGATTTAGCTTCCATAACAGCTCAAAGACAGCTCAAGAAAAAACCCTCCGCCAAAACTGTCAAGCTAACTAATTCCTCATGCCGCAAGGATCAAAGTTCGTTTTCGACGGCTAACTACACAATGGTAGGAAAACCTATCTAGGGGAAGACCCTAGTTCCCAAAATGACCAATAAAATCAAACAGAAGGAGAAACCATGGTTGGCCTACATGGAAAGCAAGCTGTGCAGTCGATGGGAAGGTACGAAACTTCCACGGTAGTGCTCGAAAAGAATGAAATCCTGATAGCTAAGCACATTGCTACAATTTGACTTGACAGGGACAGAGCAAATGCGAGTTTTCAACCAGGATAGTAATAAACAAATACCCTTCCTTAATATATATACCTTTCGGTGAAAAAGACACCGAGGAAAACCTCAATCGGTGGTCGAAACCACTATAGCATCGGATGATTAGTTCACTAAGGAGCTACAATGGTGGGAAACAAAAAAACTATCGGCTCTGTGATCAACTAAAAACATCGATGATCGAAGGCTCGGAGGACTAACTAGTGATGCATCAATAGATAAACCAACTAAACGTCGGAGAGATAGTGTACTACACAGCTGCAACGATGGAAGACAATCAGACTATGGCTTCTGCGATCAAATGAAAATCATCGACGATCAGGAGAACTAAGGACTATGGATCGGTGAGTTAAAGCTTAATGCTTTCGCCTTGTCGGCAACACAAAGGACTAGCCCTCCGATCAATCATCAACACCGCTCCGATAGAGAAAACAAAAACATCGCAAAGTAAAAGGTTTTATCAATAAACCCAGGCATTGGCAAAAATCAGAACAAAACAATGGTGAAGAAAACAACTATATGTTAGATGGTTAGTTCACTAAGGAGCCATAGTGGTGAAAAACAATCAGACTACGACTTCTGATTAAAGTCATAAACCCTTCTGATAGCGACAAGAAAACAAAAATAATGAAAAGCAATAAACCACGGAATCAGAAAGGGTAAGAACTAATCCATCAAAACATTTGCCATCTACCCTCTAAAACGATGGTGACTTAGAATACTAATGCTCTGACAGTGATAAGCAAAAAATGTTGAAAGTCAAAAAGTAAAATTTTTTTGAGAAATAAATGAAGGAGATAAAAGCCTTCGGTGAAAAACATGACTCCCATCGAGATGTTCATTAGTTAGCTTCCGCAACAGCGGCTGCATAGAGAACTATGGCCGGCCCCGATTCACTATTCAATATACTTTCGATAGTGAAAAATGAAATCATCCACAAACCAAGATTTTCAAGTTCCACAGTCAAAAGCATCAGCTGGACAAAAGGTAATAATTCAACTTCCAAAATGAAGGAAAGCAGTCTACCTCAATTCATCCTTAGAAAATCCAAACTTGTAGTCGAATGGCAACAGAGTTTAGGAATCCAAAACAAATCCAGGCAAGATAAAATCAAAAGGAGGGTGCAATTTTTTTTAAAAATTTGGGAAGAAGTTGCACCTACAACAGAAACACATGAAAAGATAGTTTGGAAGTGTTGGGGATAAGCCTTGAAGCCTTCCATGTTGATGTTGAGCATAAAGAAATTATCCACAAACCAAGATTTTCAAGTTCCAGAGTCAAAAGCATCAACCGGACAAAAGGTAATAATTCAACTTCCAAAATGAAGGAAAGCAGTCTACCTCAATTCATCCTTAGAAAATCCAAACTTGTAGCGGAATGACAACAGAGTTTAGGCCAAAACAAATCCAGGCAAGATAAAATCAAAAGGAGGGTCCAAAATGTTTAAAAAATTTGGGAAAAAGTTGCACCTACAACAGAAACACATGAAAATATAGTTTGGAAGTGTTGGGGATAAGCCTTGAAGCCTTCCATGTTGATTTTGAGCATAAGCTCTGTAACATTGAATCCTTGGCCATTGTATCCCTAGTTGTATCGTACAAGTACATCCTAGCATTACTGTTGAGAGAAGAGCTCTAGAATCACACTATGTTTGTAACTCCCTATTTTTAGCGTTTAGTATGGGTCTGGTAAGCGCTAGGAATTACTAAAAAGAATTAATGATTCCCAAGTGAAAACGGATCAAGAAAAATATTGATCTCATCTGACTTATTTATAAGTGATTAAATGAAATTTTGAATTTCTATATACTCATCTAATACTGATGAACTACCATGTTATACGAGGGAATCCAACATGCAAGGATGTTTAGAGTTTCCTAGCCCAATAGACCTAACCACTTGCCTGATGACCTTAATGAAGAAAGTGTCATAAGTTTAGGGATCACAACATGTGATACCCCAACACAAATGTTAACAAATGTCATATTATTATGTATTTTATACATGGTCAGTATAAATAATAAATATAGTGATAATATTAATAATGAAAAGTTCCATCAATTACTATTATTACTAATATAAATATTAAATAGTATAATACCTATAAAAGTCCAGTTACGAACTAGCTAAAAGTTCCTAAGTCAAAATATTAAAAGTACTAAGTAAATGAAAAGGGTTAAATCAAGAAATGAAGCATTTCTTCATTTAACTGCCCCTTTGACTGAAAAGTTTGTCTATAAAGTCCCAATCCCAAGAGAAGCTTGGGGATATTATCTATATTTTGAAGTCATTATTGTGCCAAAAATTCTCAAGAGAGTTCTTGGAGAACATTTCCTAGAAGGAAAAGAGAGAACTGATCCAGACCTGATATACAAACTAGGGCAGCCTTACCTTAGGAGCTCTAACCTACTTACATGTTGGAACCAGCCCGGGGGGGATCCAGATTGAAACCAAGAATGGGTTCAGATCATGGTTGGGTGGAACATGGTAGTTCCCAAGTGATTCAATCATCTAATACAGAGGTCAAATTTGCCTACGATTTGTTAATGCTGGTTATTTGAGTGTGCAGGTTTCAGCTATTAAAGGAGCTTCAATTTACATGTATGAGGTCCAGGACTGCCTGTTACATTTTCTAGAATAAATGCTCGCTAAATTAGGAAAATGTTTACATTATATTTTCTAAACCCTATGTTCCTTGTTTTCTGTCCCATTCTCTTAGAGTTTACATTTTAATTTATAACCCTATGCTGTAATTTAATTCCTGTTCAAGTTCATCAAGGGTTTGGTATTTTTAGGTTTTACTTCTGTATTATATTTTACTTCTTTTGTATTGTCTTCCTACAAACTAAGATTTATTTCAGTTTAAATACCTAGCTGATAGTTTTCCTATATACTCTACTAACAGATTTCATATTGTCAGTAGAAGCATGATATAATTAAAAAGACTAGTTCAAATCTAAGTTTTCTATCTAGAATAATTATACAAATATAATAATTAGGACCTAGCAAATATTTTATACCTATATATATATTAACAACTATGAAATATAATTATTATTCTAATCTTTCAAAACTAAATTTACACCTAAGAACAAATTATACACACCACATACCAAAGCTAAGATTAAGAACCAACCAAGACCTTTCAAGGTATGAATAAATAACCATAGGCTAATAATCAAACCATTCCCATTAAAACAAATATCATCCTAACCTTTTAACAGTCTAAGTAATCGAGGCCCTATACATGTTCCATTATTTATAACCACTATACTATCTATATCTACCAAGTATAAACAAGAATATTATTATCAATAATATAAACCCATGACATGAAGAAAACAAGTCGAACCATCTAAGTATTAAAATACACATAACAAGACTTTATAACAGAAATCGTATAATATATATAAAAGGTCCAACATAATACAATCTACATCAAACATGTAAAAATAACCAAAGTGTATTTATAGCACTAAATGACGAACTATATATGTGAACAAGATATCCCTAGATCGAATCCTGTGGACACCCAAATGTCAAAACGAATACCATAATACTCAACGCCATTATATAAAATAAACCATAATAATTTTAACAATCCTATAGAGTCCTTCTGCGTTTCATAAATCGACGCTTTACACAGTGTGTGTGCGGGCTGTAACAATAAGATAAATTTGCTATAGACAAGTCTGTGAGACCCTCACTTTTTGCACACACACTGTAAACACGGCCTTGGCCCCATAAATAACAACACAGTTAACTAAACTAAACCTTTTCAAATGTGTGGAAACCCTGTCAACAAACAAACTACAACAAGGATTTCCAAAGCAAGGTTTTTACACCCATGACCATATTACTTTCCATTTACACATAAATAAATAAAACAGTAAGTATGAACCCATCCAAGCTATCGCATCTTGCATGGAGAGTGCTCATGTCATTCACGGCATGGCCCCAAACCATGCGTTGTTACTATTTACTTTCTTATAGCTAAGACACATAATGGAAGAGAATATACCATTAGAGGAAATTTGGGGTCTAAAATGGACCTTATAAGAAAACGTGCCAAAATAAGTTTTTGTGAGTTGGAATTCAAGAACCAATAGAATTTCAATAAAATAAGTCAACCATAATGGTTGAATTGACATATTTGTCATTAAAAAAAACTACTTTTTTTGTTCGTATTTTCGACATATCTCATTGTGTTTTTACTCAAATTCCGATCAGGAGAGCTCGTTGGATGCGGAATTTGATTCCAAATCCAAAGAGTACCCACACTACATACTTTTGATGGACCCCTCTACCCCAAAAACATGAAATACCTGAAAAAATGTGATGATGATGTCATCATCACATTTTTTTCAAGTATTTCTTGTTTTTGGGGTAGCGAGGTCTGTCAAAAGTATGCAGTGTGGGTACTCGTTGGATGCGGAATCAAATTCTGCATCCAACGAGCTCTCCTGATCAAAATTTGAGTAAAAACATAGGGAGATATGTCGAAAATACGAACACAAAAAGTAGTTTTTTTCTTTCTTCCTCCAAAATTAATCAATATTATTTTATTATTTTAACTATTATTTTATTATTTTCCTTAGGATGCTCATTTTAGACCCCAAAATTCCTCTAATGCACAGAACACCCATGAAGGAGAATGCCATATAAAAAAAACATAAATAACCGTTGAAATCAAATGCATTATACACTTATAACTAGTCTTATAAAAACCATAATCAAGTTTACATAGTTGAATTCCATTGGCCATGGAACCATTGCAAGCAATGGTGTTTCCCTGGCTTGTTAATAGAACAAAACATGATTTATAATTTACACACAGAGCTAGTCAAATGTACCAATGTGTTGTAATCCTACAGATCACATAAGGTTACCAATAATACATACAAAAATATACACAGAAGCAAGAGACAAGAACTGATATCATGAACAGATTATATTATTCTCAATAGGTCATACAAAGCCAAGAACTGAACTATGTTCTTGTGTGGCTCAACAGCCTAATATACATGTTACAAACAGTTACAATCATAACTACCTGTCGGTTCACCGAACCGACACGACTATTAGTTAACAGACTAACTACTGTGTTTACTCGGCCGACCGACGTAGTCGGTACCTTGACTTAGTCGGCTGATCGACTAAGTCGGTCTTCGTTCAAGTCGACTTATGTCGACTTGCTCCTTCTACACAATGCTCCCATTTCTATTTCCAACAATATCATATTAATTACAAACCCAAATATTTGTAAACCCAGGCCTGAAGGAAAATTGAAAACCCCACATTTAACCCCAACCAACGATAAGATGAAACTTAGTCCCACCCATAAAGCTGAGAGGTGACAAGTGTAGGCTTGTTTAATAGGCTTGTTGTGAACATTGTGGCATCACCCACGAGATTCTTTCAAAGCTATGAGATATGTTTATCCTCACTATCCCTGTCACCTGCAACCACCAGCAACGAGATGGATGAGAAGTATGGAAATCATGGCTAATATACGAAAAATTAAACAATGCTTCGAAGCCCAACAAAATATTACCTCTGCTATCCTAAAGGTCACCTTCACCATGCTGCATAGAGGAAAGAAGGGAAAAAAAGGAAACCGAGTAATGACCAAACCCCATCATGAGCCAAGCCCTAAGCTTGAGCTACCACACACTCCAACACGCATTAATGGAGCTAGTCTATTTCCCATTATCAATACCCAAACCCACTGCGCTATAGTTTTCCTACATTACAAATCAAATGCCTCCATTTTTCATTGCAAGGTCATAAACCCCTTATTCATGGTATAAACTATATCATATATTCACCACCCCAAGTTAATACATGGTCGGAATTAACATATGTATCGCTTACCTTAGGTTTTAAACCTTAGGACCATGCTTAAACAAACTCTTTAGGTATTAATCCTAGGACCATGGCATATAGAATATTCCATGGCATGTTTTATTTATAAAAGCAAAGGTTTGTCCTTTGTTTAATGAAGAGCTATGAACCTGTAAAAGAATAAAACAAAAGTATAAGTTAATTACTTATCGTAAAATAAACTGTAATACAAATAGGCTTGGGTATTAACAATTGATAGCAATTGCAACAAGAATAATAAGTGTCATTAATTTACCGAGTTTGTGTCATGCAATGATAAGTGTGGTATTGACCTTGTTAATACTACAAGTCTGTAAAGAACAAAAATAAACAATCCGGAGGCGTCACTCACTATGAGCATAAATACAAGTGATCAAGCACTCAGTTTTTCTTAACAAGTTTACCACGCTATGAACACCTGCACGTAACCAAGTTAAAAGTGCTTTAGTTCAAAAGAACTAAGTAAGCCTGCTAGACAACTAGATACTTTTACCTCTCAGGAAGTTACATGGGACAACTAGTCCTGCCACTCCACCCACTTTGGTTGCAGAGACAAAGTTAAGTTAGATCCAGGTATACAATGTAAGCACATGTAAAATAATAATGAAGTACATAATCAAAGCATCTAACATACACAACAAAGCGTAACCTTAAGAATCACATAGTAATCAACATTACAACATCATAAGCAAAAACAATAAACAAAATAATAATCATAATTGAAGTAAGGAAGTAAGACGTAAGAACAACTTACGACAATTCAGTCGTACGATAGAGTACAACACATTCCGTAAGTTTAATAATTTCCGAAAAAGGTTGTGTTTAACTAGCCTATTAATTTTTTATTTATTTTCAAATTTTAGGGATATTACATTGATAACCTTGAAAACTTTTATGTGGATCTCAATAATCCATAATTACTACAAAGAATCAAAGAACTGAAGGATGAAATTCAAACTGTAAAACACGATAATCAAAGAATTTTAGAGTTGAATGAATACCTTTTGGACAAAATGAATAACCAGGTAAAAGATAAAAGAAGTTCTATTGAAACTGATTCCAAAAGCACTTCTTATAAACATAAGGGGAAGAGATCAAATTATCCTCACACTGAATCATCCTTAGAGATTAAATAAAGGTCATGTAGGGAAAGACAGAGTTACATAAGTGACATTAGTGATAGTGACCGAAAACCTACGAAAAATAAATATAAACCCTACAAAGAGATTGATGGAGAATTCAAGAAAATAAAACCTCCCATGTTCAATGGGGAAGAAGAGAAAGGAGAGTAAGCAGAAGCCTGGCTATCGGGCATGAAGAAATACTTCCAAATTTATAATTATTCTGACATATTAAAGGCCAGAATGGCTATTTACAACTTGACCAGGAAAGCGGAACTGTGGTGGAAAGATATTAAGAGGGTCAAGAATATGAAGGATAAGTACTTGAACTGTAGGTTTTTTAAGAAATATTTCATGAGAAGGTTTCTATCCAAACTCTATTACGAGGATAGAGCCAAGGAATTTTATGATTTAAAACTAGGTACCATGTCCATGAAGGAACTAAGTAGTAAGTTCTTAAGTCTACTGAGATACGTACCATACATAATAGATGAGAAACAAAAAATTCAATGGTTCCTAAAATGTTTAACTTCTAGCTTGAAGGATAGGATTGAGTTTGACAATTCAAAAACCTTGGAGAAGCTACGAGGAAGGCATAATTATGTTATGATCAAAAAAAGAAAAGAGAAAGTCTACCAAAATGGAAGACTAAAAATACTAGCCAATTTGATCAAAGAAGAAGAAGATTCAAGTAAAATAAGAGTTTTGGAAGTAAGACACTGAACTTCTCCAAAAACAACTACTAGAAAAATGATTTTAAGAACAAGATACCTCAAAATACTGCATCATCAAAGGTCAAGGATTTATCTAACAATTTTGTTAGAAATATTGAACAACAAGAATGTGTCAAATGCTAGGAATTCCAAGGACCACACTACGCCAAGTACTGTGCAAACTGGAAGGGAAATACCAACAACATACACATTGTACATGAAGAAAAAATAGTTGGGATGTGGCCAACGAGATGCAGAGGATCAATGTAGCGCTGGAAAACTAATAGGAAGATCACTAGACTTCTATGTTGGAAGTGAAAGGTATGATCCAAAATGTCTCTATTTCCGTCTTAATTGATACAGGAGCTAGTCTAAGTTATATATCTCCTAGCATAGTGGAAAAGTATAAATTACCTTTAAATTTTTTTTTAAATCATGGCTAGTTCAGGTAGCCATAGGAACTAAACGAAAGGTAGTAAATTATGTTGAAAGTTGTAATTTGATGATGGATCAATTTGAAACTCAGGTAAAACTAAATGTGTTACCTTTAGGATCTTACGGTATTCCCATAGAAATGGATTGGCTTGAGAATCACCAAGTAATTTTAAATTTATTTAAAAAGACTTTTACTTGTTTGAATAAGGAAGGAGAAAAAACTACTATTATAGGAATTCCTAGGAATATATCTATTAGACAAATTTCAGCCTTAGAGATGAAAAATAGTTGTAAGGAAGGGTTGTAAAGTCTTTGCTGTGCACATTATAAATTATGAACAAGTTAATAAAGAAAATAAACCAGGATTTGAGGATATCCCAATCCTGTAGGATTTTGTGGATGTATACCCTAAAGAAATGTCAGGGTTACCTCCTAAATGAGATATGGACTTTACAATTGAATTAGTACCCAGAGCGGTACCTAATTCGAAATCTCCCTACCGAATGAACATCTTGGAGCTGATTGAACTTAAATTAAAATTGCAAGAGTTAATAGATAAACATTATATAATACCAAGTGTATCCCCTTAGGAAGCACCGATCCTTTTTGTTAAAAATAAAGATGACACTCTACATCTATGCATAGAATACCGTCAACTTAATAAAATGACGATTAAGAACATATATCCTTAGCCCTGCATTAACGATCTGTTCGATCAGATACGTGGAGCGACGATATTCTCTAAAATCAACTTAAGGTATCGTTATCACCAAGTTAGGATTAAGGATGAAGACTTCTCTAAAACTACTTTTTGGATAAGGTACGAGCATTATGAATTCGTGGTCATGCCCTTCGGGCTAACCAATGCACTAGCAACCTTTATATGCTTAATGGATAATTTTCTAAGTAAGTATTTGGATAAAGTTGTTGTCATATTTATAGATGACATATTAATTTATTCTAAGACTAAATAAGAGCATGATGAACATCTAAAAATAATTTTACAATTGTTAAGGGACCATCAGTTATATGCTAAGTTTAGTAAATGTGATTTTTACAAAGATAAAATACAATATCTGGGACACGTAATATCCAAAGAGGGGATATCAGTGGACCCGGATAAAATAAAAGCTACTATTGATTGGCTTGTTCCTAAGGACATAATTGCTGTACAATCCTTCATGGGAATAACGGGGTACTACAAAAAAATTATTAAAGGGTTTTCAAGATTTGCAAACCCTATAACTTCCTTACAGAAGAAGGATAAGAAATTTATTTGGGATCAAAAGTGCGAAGACACTTTTAGTAAACTAAAAACATTATTAACTACTGCACCCATCCTAAAAATAGAAGACTTAAATAAATACTTTGTCGTATGGACTGATGCATGAAATGAAGGCTTGGGGGCGGTGTGCTGACACAGGAAGGCCATGCAATTGCATATGAATCAAGAAAATTAAAAATTCATGAAAATAACTATGCAACTTATGATTTAGAATTGGCTGTAATAATTCACACTCTAAAAATGTGGCGTCATCACTTAATAGGTAAAATATTTATGCTAATGTCTGATAACATAAGTCTAAAGTATATGTTTGATCAACAAAATATAAATGCAAGGAAAGATACATGGATAGATTTTCTTAGCAAATATGATTTGGAGATCAAGCATATTAAAGGGAAAAAAAAAGTGGCTGATGCCTTGAGCATAAATGATGTAACAAGTTTTGTGGCTTCCATTAGCAGTTACAAAACTGATTTGGAAGATAAATTGAAAGAAGGAATAAGGAGGGATCCAGAATATCAGAATTTAAAAGAAAAGATAATTCAAAATACATATGAAAATGTAATTATAGATTACAGTTTTAATGAACAAGGTTTAATACTGTTTAAAAAAGTGATTATATGTACCTAATATATCTGAAGTTAAGCGGCTGATTTTGAATGAATTTCATAAAATTCCTTATTCTGGACATCCAAGGTATCAAAAAATGATAACTATGTTAAGAAAATAATACTTTTGGTGTAACATGAAGAATGAGGTTGTTGAATTTTTATCTAGGTGTATTGAGTGTCAACAAGTTAAGGGTGAACATCAACACCCAGCAGGCCTACTACAGCCATTACCAATACCAAATTGGAAGTGGGAAGCCCTTAGTCTTGAATTTGTAACTGGTTTACCTTAAAACTAGAAACAGAATGATTCCATAATGGTGGTTGTAGATAAGTTAAGTAAAACAACACGCTTTATTCCTGTTAAAATAACTCATTCAGCTACAAATATTGCTGATATTTTTATGAAATAAATTTTTTGGCTGCATGGAATTCCAAAGGTAATTATTTTTTATCGAGATCCTAAATTTATTGGTCATTTTTGGAAAAATTCATTTAAAGGATTAGACACTAAATTAAATTTTAGTGCTCCTTATCATCTGCAAACGGATGAACAGACAAAAAGAGTTAATTAAGTACTAGAGGATATGCTGTGAATGTATGTTAGTGATTATCCCAATAAGTGGAAAAACTATTTGCATCTAGTTGAATTTGCTTAAAATAACCATTATAAGGCCTCAACAAAGATTAGTCCTTTTGAGATATTATATGGTATAAAGTGTTACAATCCTAATACATGGAGTGATCCAGTAGATCAATTGATGTTAGGACCTAACATGTTAAAAGCACTCGAACTAACAATGAAACAGGTACAAGGCAACTTGAAAACTGCTCATGATAGGAAAACGAGTCATGCCGATCTTAAGAGAACACTCAAGGAGTTCCAAGTAGGTGAGCATGTGTTTGTTAAGGTTAAACCAAGAAATAGCTCTTTAAAATTAGGGATTTGTGCTAAATGAGCACCCAGGTATTCCAGACCACTCTAGATATTGGAAAGAGTGGGTTCGGTGGCTTATCAACTAGCTTTACCACCTAATCTTAGGATACACAATGTTTTTCACATTTATATTTTGAAAAAACATATACATGATGCTACTGATGTGATTGATTGGAATCTGACTCAGGTAGAACCAAAAAAGATATTTTCCAGTGGAACTAGATTGTATTCTAGATAGGAGGAAAAATTTTCTCTGGAATCGCACCATTATACAGGTAAAGGTGCAGTGGAAACACCTCAGTCCATATGAAGTGACTTGGGAACTGGAGAGTGAGATGTAGATGGAATATCTAGCTCTATTCAAAGAAGTTTCATAATAACTTAAGCAACATCAAGGACGATGGTGAGCTTAAGGGGGGGGTGTTTTTAACATACCCAAAACTGAAAAATAAATATTTATTATGTATTTCAGCAAAAAAAAACATTATGTTAAATTTTATTGTAAATTTGATGACCAAGACGATCAAGGATGACTATAATAGAAGAACTATTTATTTTATTAATTAATAAATGGAGACACCTCATCAAGGGAGACTGTTAAATGAGTTATCACTGCCACTAGTAGGAAGGAGCAACTATTAAATCTTGATTGACAAATGGCAGCACTAACATTCACTTTCTAGTTGTTGTAGGAGCATAACCCCTAAAAAAGTGGTCATCTTCTAAAAGAGGGGGAACTGAGCTAGGTGGCTCATTAAATTCCAAAACTGGCTGTAAGACCTAGAAAATCTTATATAAACCATCAAATTGAGCAGAAGGCTCACCACTCATTCTTATTTTGGAGAGAAAGAACTTTGTGATTGCTGCAAACTGAAAAGTCACGCACATAGAGAATTTGATGAGCCGATAGCTAAAGTGATTTGCCAGGTTAGTTATGTTTATTTTCAGAAAGTACTTCCAGGTTTCCCTTCTGTATCTATAAATTGTTATTCATTTCTATTTAAGTAGGCTGAAATCATTTTCCATTATATTCTTATTTAAATAGTACTCAAAATATTTTTGATGATGTTGCTGCATAGAAAAAAAACTATTTAGACAATAAATGAATTGAATTTATTTCCTATATTTTTCCCTCACCGAAGTGACATGCTCCATTACAGGAAATATAAAATTATGTGCTATAATAGTATCTGAAAGACTAAATATCTGTGTAGATTTAGAGCATAGAAATGTTATATATTTATGTTCTGTAAACCATTTGGACTAATTTATTTATCTTAATTTCTCATTAATACTCTCTATGTATCATAACCCTTTTAATAAAGTTAAGAATCGAAGGTAAATAACCATGTTTCCAAGTAAACAAAGAGAATAATTAGTTGTTCCAAAGGCACCTTAAAAACCAATCCTTAACTATTTAAATTATTTATTTAACACCAAGTCAAGTTATCTACCAATCATAGCACTGTATCTAGGCTTCCAAATTGTTTAACAAGTGTCATTTTTTTCAGTATTTATATACATATTAGATATCCATTTAGTTCTAGATTTACTTATTTTAATCATAACTCAACTAAAAGGGTAATACTTTGTAATCAAACAAAAAGAGCAACTAGACCCTGGAATGGTATAATCGCATTCTTAGATAAAACGTAGCCTTAGGTTTTTAACCTTCTTGAGAGTCCTAACAGTATATTTGTAAACAAATAAATAGTAAGGTATTATAGAATAGGATCAATTTTAGTTCTATGTTAAAAATCATGTTATACTAAGGTATATCTAACTCACTAGAATCATAGTAAGAATTGTGGAAGCTCCATTAAAGTTCATGCTTTGTTCTTTAAAAGAATCTGTAGAGTATAACTACAGGAAGAACCCTTGCAAGCCTTTCCAATAAATAATTCATATCAGTAGTTTTGTTGCTCAAAAAACCAACAGTAAAATGTTACATAGTAGGGTTTACGACATAACTATCAAGATACAGTAAATAATCTTCGGTTGCTTTGAAATTCCCCAAGAATATCGATCTTCTCTTTGTTAATTAATATACTACAAATCTACCTAGTATTGACATTTCTCTTTTATATAAACAATATCAGAATAAAGTCGTGCAAGGGTTTTTACACTTTATACAATGAGATCTAAATAAAACCAGGACAAGAATTCATGTACTTAAATTTTAGAAAGAGGCATTACGACCTTTTTAAAACTAGTAATAAAACCTCATGGATATAGAGAGAGAGAGACAAATTATTCCAGAACTGTAAAAAAAATAATAATAAAAAAGTTCCATACATAACCAATTTTCAAACTAGGTAAGATCTTTTGCACATAGCGAAAACATGGTTACAATATTGATATAACCACGCAGAGCTGAGTACAATCATGCAAAACCTTTTTACATCGCTAGTCTCCAATTAGCAGTCTAAATTTTGATGCCAGAGGCCTTACGACTCTCATCAAATTGACAACATGAAATCACGACCTTATCTTTAACAACAAAACATAAATGATGAAAGAAACAACGTTACAAGTCAAGCAAGAATTTTTAAACAGTCGTAATATAGATAAAAATCCATATTAAACATTGTCATTTTCTACAAATAACCCTGACGGGTCTCACAAAGTTATAAAATCAGTCTAGTAAACAAAACTATGGTAAAATAGCGTTAATGGCTTTATAAGCCAAAATCTTGTACCACAAAATAAAATCCTTATGGCCACAAAACTAGGTTGTAAAAAATTATAAATCCATAGTAGAGTTGAAGCAATTCTTTAAATCAATATACAGAGTCGACAGATAGAGGCCATGACCTTATATTTCGAATAAAAACCATAAGTAAAATACCAAAACAGTCTAAGGAAACATAGTTTACAACCATGTTTTAAACAGACACTACAAAAGAGTCTTTCTACAACTCTTAAAATTATTCTTTGCACTCAAACCAAATGAGAAGTGATCCAAGGAAGACCTTAGTCTTACTGGTTGAAGAGTCGACCTAGCCTAGTCTTAAAATTTACGTCTGTCGCCGAGAAACCTCATGGTGAACCTGCACATTGTTACAATTCTGGAGGTTAAATATTTAAAAAAAAGGACATTACATTAAGGAAAAAATATGAGGGTAAAATAAATAAGAAGAGAATGTTTTACCTTCTCAGTTTATTTATGGTTCTATCCAAGCGAGAACCCGGTTTATTTTCCCCACTGATAAGCTGAGCGAGATAAACAAGTTTACAAGCTTTTGGGGATCGAGTCAAAGGATCCTTCCATGCTGCTTGCAGGCCAAAACTTAATGAGACAAAATATCTGGAAGTAAATTGTTTTACAATAAGACAACTAGCACCAGACAGTTTTTCACCAAAGAAAAGACCCGGTTTTTGAGCCGCTTTAAAACCTAGGGTTTTGTACCTTATCATTCTAGCAACTGTTGGAGAAAGGTCATTTAAAAACTGCATGTTAGTCATGTGAAAATTATAAAGAACTGTCCTTGGTTCTTTATTACCATATCTCTTTTATCAATCGACGAATCTTGTTTAAAATCGAATTCTTTTATTGCAAAATGTTATTCCACCTTGGAGAGTATAGTATCTCGATAATTTTTTGTCTTTATTAAGTGATGTATAAATCTAGGGCACTATTTTTTATCATAATATCCAAGATCAATAGTTTGGTTCAAATATAAAGCTTCTTAGGATAATAATTTTGCATATAAGAAGTAATATGGTGATTTCAAACTAGGATGATGGATAGGATATTTTTTCTTCTCACTCTAAGAGGATCATATACTTTTCTTCTTCCTTTTCATAGATTGTTAGTTCTAAGAACTAACCAGTACTTTGGAGAAACCCTTAAGGGTGACTACACCTGCAAAACAAAATAGAGGAGAGTCTCATGCTTTAGTTAACTGACTAAGTAAGCCTAACGTCTTCCCTTTCATAGCTTGATCTAATTATTTGAAAACGACAAGCATTTTGTATATAACCTTTGATTTCAACAGAGAATTAAAAGTATTTTGATCACACCTTTTTGTCAACGAGTTTACTTGATGAAATTTTGACACAATACAAGGTATTAACAACTCTCTAAATGCTTTCTTAACAAATTTTAATGCTCATGCAATATATACATATACATATACATATACATACATATATATATGGGTTGTTACATTTAACTATCGTTGACTTCTTTTTTATTAGAATTGTAAAATGAATAGGAAAAATAGATATCCCAATCCCTCTACACATTTCCTTGTCTTTGAGTCCAGTTAATTAATATTTTTTTCAAGTAGCTATGACTTGGATAGAAAGTAATTCCTAAAAACTGCGTTAGTTATTTGGCTTAGCATATTATTGAATCATGTAATTACAAATTTCCTCAAGCCATAACAAGTGTGATTGTTGTTTTCCCAAATTTTGGCATAGCTAGAGTCTTCTCTAAAAGTACCCAATATAAATAATGTTAATGCATTGTAAATTATAAGCCAATCTCAATATAAACAATTGAACTTACCCAATGATTGTAAATGATTATTTCAATTTATTTTTAAAAATAAGCAAACAAGCTTACCCCATTATTATAAATGATTATTTTAGTTTATTTCTTAGAGAGAAAATTGTTTCATAACAAATCATCGTCATCATTTGTAAACCAAAAACTCATTGTACATTAAAAAAAATCATTTTCATTTCGTGCTTTTACTTTATTCCTATTCACCTTGCTTATTTCCTTGTTTCAAGTCTAATTGATAACACAAAATTTAGAGGATTAAAATTTAAGGGCATAGTTCTTCTAGGAAAAAAAATATTATTCTTATTCATGTTGCACATGTCCTTTTTGAGCCTATCTAATATAATAGGTTCAAAATTGAAGGACATTGTTTGCATGAACATGAGTTTATTGTTTAAGTCTAATTGATAACATAAAGTCTAATTGATAACAAAAAATTTAGAGGATTAAAATTTAAGAGCATAGTTCTTCCACGTTAAAAAACAAAAACATATATTTTTAAAAATATTCTTATTCACATTGCATATGTCCTTCTTGAGCCTATCTGAGCCAATCATAAAATAGGATCAAAATTGAAGAACATAATTTGCATGAACATGAGTTTATTGCTTTTAATGCATTTATATAATGTACTTTGAATTGTACCTCACATTTACTATTCAATTTTTTAAATAAACGTGACTTGAAAATGTGCTCAAAAGAGTAATGATATGTTTATTAAAGCCACTTGCAAAATATAAATACATCAATATAATATATTATTGGTTGAAACCATACAAAGAGTTGAATAATTAAACCGTTAAATCCATACTAAAAATATAAACGAACAAATAACTATATAAATATAAATCTTTAAATAAAATTATATATTTATATTGATAGACATTTATATCTTAGAATTTAGAGGTGGAATACTATTTATAATGTTTTAGGATTACACGAGGATGACAGAATGTATTGTCTAGATTAAAAAAAAAGTATTGGTATTCAATGAATGAATAAGTGGTAAATGATGCATAGATAACTCGAAACTAATGAAGATTAAAAAAAAGTATTGATACTCGATGAATGAATAAGTGGTAAATGATGCATGGATAAGCGGTAACTAATGAATGGAGAACGGAGAATTCATAGCAGATAACTAGAAGAATGTGGCAGATGGCACATAACTAGAATAGCGTGAAAAAACAGAAAATGGGTAACATCTAATTTTGGGTGGACTAATAGTTGATGCATGGTTAAGGTAAAATTTCATGGTACTTAACTTGGGGTTCTAGTGAAGTTCACTGACTTCAAATTAAGTAATTGTACTAGTAAATAATTTTGTATATATCAAATAATATGTTAAATTTTATTAATTTAATTAAAATTCTGATTTTTCATATTACCAAATTCTTACCTTAAAAATTAAATGTACAAATATGTTAGGTAGAAACCAAACTTTCCTTTTCAATAAACATAAAATTTCTCACCAACTTATATCAACAAGGATAATGGTAGTAACTTAAAAATTAAAAAACATAGAGAATAATAATAATAATAATAATAATAATAATAATAATAAATAAATAAATAAATATTAAATATTAACTAAATAATAATAAATTACAAATTACCTATAATATATACATAATATTTATATGATGCTTTAATTTTAATATTATCTTTTATTTGATATTTAAATCTTAATTTTGCTTTCCATAATTATAGTTGAAATTTTATTTGAAATAACATTTATAATAACTTTAATAATTTTTATTTGCATTTTGTATATTCACCATATTATAAATATAAAAGTGTCTATCAAAGAGTGATTATAATCAAGCTCTTAAATCCATGGTCATTTATTTACCAAAGAGTGATTATAACCAGAGCTCTTAAATTCATGGCCATTTATTTACCAAGTTTATGGTAGCTTATGAGTATAGAGAGATCATGATTTGCATAAAACTCTATGAATAGCAATGGAATTGTTCATTTTAAAGACTTATAACATATAAGGTTTAAAAAAATTTAATTTCCAAATTTTAGTTTCTAAACAATTTTGTTAAAAAAGAAAAATTTTATTGATTATTTTTAGTTTTTTTATACTTTATATTAATTAATGAAATCTTACTTTACAAATTTCAGTTTTCAAAGAAAAAAATATTTGAAAAAAAATTATTTACTTTTAATAATTTTATTCTTCATATTAATTAAATGAATGTTTACTAACAAAATCTAAATTTCTATATTGAAAATAAAATAACAAATATAATAATAATAATATATAATTTTGAAATACATATATATATGTGACATGTAAAAATAAAAAGGCACTTTAAATTTAATGGATGAAATTAAAGTTCACACTAATTAATAAAATTTATTTTTATGAATTGAAAATATTTTAACATATAGCAAATAAATACTTATCAAATTTCAACTCACTAACCACTTATCAAATTCCAACTCAATAAATACTTAACAACTTTGAAATAAATACTTGTCAACGAATGGAATGCCATATCAACTTGCATGCGCCAACTCAGAACGTCAGGGTTATTGTATGGGCGTGTACGTATGTATGGATTTTTTTTTATCATAAAACAATGACGTTGAGATCCTTTGTTAAAATATTAAAATAATTGGAACCTCAAACAGTGGCTAATTGTTTCAGATAATAGTAAGTTAGAACCGTATTATCATGTAAGTTTGAAAATTTAAAATTAAGATTCACAAAATTAGGGTTTCAACAAATAAAATGAAAATTTAAAAGTAGGGTTTACATTTTAAAACAAGGGAGAAGACATATTGTCATGTTGTCAAAATGGCAATCCATTTCTTTGATACCTTTTTACTAGAATTAAAATTTTGAAAAGACAGTCGCGCCAATTGTCGGCGTCACAGCTTTTATGTGTTGTGTTCGTTGAATTTAAAGCCTCACAACTTTTATGGATTTCGTTTGTTGTCTTTGTTCAAATTTGAAGGGTGGGTCTTAATTTCAATTGGAAGGGCATTTATTTTTGGAGTCCTTTAAAGATGAAGGAAAATATAAATAATTGTATTTTATATAAATTAACTAAACTTTTCACTAAAAAATGCAATAAATAAAATTGTTTTTTCAAATGTTTACAAATTTTAACAATTGAGAAGCCTTTATTATTTACATGAAAAATATATATATATTGAGTAAAATTTATTTTGAACATATGAAGTTGTCATATATGTATCATTAATTTTACAGTTCAGTAACATAACAACTAGGAATCCACATGAAATCCAAGCTTGAGAGGTGTAAGAATGATAAGGATAGGGAACCTAAGAAAAAATAAAACACAACTCAGAAACCATTAAAAAAAAATCGTGCATACCAAGCAAGTTAGCAAAGCTAGCATAACTGGGGCCAGGGCATCAAATTTCGTTGTTCAACACTTGTCGTGAGATCATATATGTATGGGATGAGAGGCAATGGAATCAATCCTAAGTCAACTGAATCCTTGCAACTCACTACATGTCTAAGTCTCAACAATCCGCCTTTTAAATTGAACCAAAATACCAAAAGAAGTTTATTAATGGCTAGATTTGAGAAAGTTCTAGATGTGACTAATTAAGGGCTTAGGGATCTAAAATTTGTTGTGTTTTGTACCATTCTACGATTCATGAATTGAAATTCATGGTTAGGAATTTAAGTCATTTAATGGAAACAATTAATGTGTATACCTCTATGTCGAAACCGTTTTCCATGTTGATGCAAGCCAATACCCTCTTTATTGTCTTACCAAAAGGCATGATAATGAGGAAGAAGACCTAAAATTATGGACTTCAACTTCAAATAATTCCTTGCAATCACATTGGTAAAGAGTGATAAGAAGATCAAAACAATCCAACATGTCAAATATTGAAGTCGATAGTGTTAATTAAATACTTATATGGTAAATTTAATATAAGACTTATAGTTGTTTCTTACTCTTTGCATCCTGACACATTTAATATTTTATGGTTGTCTTTGCGCCTTGACCCAATTCGCATTAGAAGGTGAGGATGTGCATGCATAATAATCCTTAGCTATTACTATGAGATGAGGATTTAAAGGAAAGAGGATGTAAAGACAAGTAATTTTTGTATGTATTTTGGTGGCACTGAGGACAAATGTTGCGAGAAACCACAAATGTTTGGAAGGACGGAGGGAGATTACATCATGATCATGTCACCCATCAAATTGAAGACTATTAATGAGCCAACAATTGTTTTTTTTCTATTTTATTAGTAACCATTTTTTATCCATATCATGTGCCCATTCACACCTCTGTATAGCAATGCATAAATCGACCTCAACACAATTTGTGATCCTAGCTACATGCCATTATTTGTATTTGCATGACATCAAGTGTTGTTTATAGTTGTTTTGAGTCCATGATATTCATGCAAGAAATGAAGTCTTGTAGAGGAGGACTTGTCAAACTGGCCTTTTGAATTTCATTTTGACGAAAAAAGAGTGGACATTGGTAGCAAGGTTCACATAGGTAATAGGCACAAAGTTTTGAGCTCGTTTCATGCATAGTAGTAGACTAGTAGTTTTTCTATTTTTATTGTAGTTGTAGTTGTTGACACATTGTCACACTTTAGATTGCATCAGCAAGTGACTTGGGATTTAGAGTCACATCTTGATGGCTAGTGCCTCGTAGTCATCAATGATTATTGGGCATCTTACACAACAAAGTAGTGAGTGCATGACATGAGCGAGTGAGTGATTATAATTTATCATATTTCCAATACTTTGAATAATGAGTTGAACTTGATAGAATAGTAATTTCAACATCTTGAGAAATTTATATGGATGGGTAATTTCAAATGTTGCCCTTCTTTTGAAATGTTGATATAAATTATACCCTTCTTAATTGGAAGGGTAAAATCTAGTTTTAATTTTTTTTTAAGGGCAATTTTAACTTTACACTTCTTGGAAGTGCTAGAATCCTTTGGAAGGGCTCGGAAGGGTTCAATTTTGAATGATGGGTGGAAGAAGAGGCCCAATAAATACTATGTAGAGGAGCAATCAAATTGGTGGTTGACAGTTGTTCTTTGTGTCACTCTCTCCACCGTATGTGAAACAACTAAAGGCCACGAAAACAATTCAGTTGAGTTAACCAAGTAACTCAAGTGTATTTCTTTTTGAATTTATATTTTTAATCAATCATTCAATCCATTTCATAGATATTTTATGTTAGTTTTATTTATCACAAGTTGGATAGGCTTTCTTTCAATTCTATTTTGAAATGGTGTTATTATAAAATTGGCAAGGATGTCAATGAATCTTGTTTTGTTGGATCCTAGAGTTGTTTTGTTGGATGACATCATTTGGAGGTTTTTATTTATCACAATTTAACATATGTGAAAGTGTAACCAGATCTATTAATTTCCCTACTTTAGGATTTACATGTGTAGGTAATTTAGTGGCTTTTGTTACAACTCTAATAAGAGGAAGGCTCAATATAGAGAGTGGAGCTAGGGATGCTCTTTCCATTGTAGGATGTCGCAAACTTACAATCAAAAATGAGATTAATGAAAATGAGGTGACCACTGGAAATAATGATACTATTGTAATGTTGTCCAACGGTCCACTGAATATTTTCATGAGGTAATTCATGAAATCAAATAACACTATTGTCAATTCCATCATGTTGCAATTTGAATGTCTTTAAGAGATGCATGCAGTACAAGATGTCAATATAGTGAGTTGTCAATGCGACTGCAACTGCATTGTATTATGGATAACTAAAAGCAATTAAAAGATGCTTGATTTTCTGATACCTATGCCATTGAAAGGAATGTATAATTCAACCCACTTCCTACTCCCATGTTTCACATGTCTCATAAATGGCTTCCATGGGTGCAATGACCACCTCTTTATTATTGTAGAATGAAAGGGATTGATAGAGGATTATCCCATCATGAATTCCTGTGTATGACCCCATTTAGTATGTAAATTTCGAGAGGAAATGGGTGTCTCAATAAACAAAGGAGAAAGTATTTTCATATGCATACCAATGCATGATTCCTGTGATGATGTGTGGATGAAACTACTAGAACAATATTTCTCATCTAAAGATGCAAAATCCAGAGGGTTTTGAGTCGATACTTTATAATTTCTACAAGAGTACTTGGATGGAGGTGGAAAAGATAGGAATGGAAACATGGATTACAACATTGCTTCTTTTGTAGTGCCATGGTTGATGGTAGTATTGATTATCCTTCTATTCATTGGTTGGTTCATTGTAGATGGCCTCTCTAGCTCTCTGGTATCTAGAAAGACGATATGATTTTTCCTTATGGATAGAAAAAGAAACAGGTTCATGACCAATGCATTTCTAACCAAATATGTGGTCAAGGATAATTCCAATAACACCTTCCAATTTCTCACATTTATAGGTAATCTTGTGTGCATCAAAACCATCTCTTTTATAGTGGGTTATGTCAACATTATTCTATTAATATTTGGGATCTATTGATTTCATTTGACGCTAAGGATGATAGTGTTAAGTCACCCTCTATACCTATAGTTGTACTCATAATAACATCCATCGTTATTATTTTGGGCATTGAATTGTTGTGTTTGCACTTAACAAGTTTAAACTATTTAAATTTAGTGATAGGCATCTTGTGTCCATGGTTTCCTTTGTTCTCCCTGATCTCTCATCCACACTGCTTAGGAATGGAGCGTTGTCTTTCATTGTGGTTTATTTGTAGTTAATTTTCTTTGTATAATGCAGTTTAGTGGAAGAAAATTTGGGCATAATGGCCTTTACAAAATGGATATATGGTGCTTTGTAAATGTTGTCCTAGTTGAAGTAGTGTGTGAGTATCAATATTCTTGATAATTGTAGTGGGAAATATCTTCCATGGCATATGTCTCTCCTACATTCTTCTACATTCTTATTAAATGGGCTATTGGATGGCGTATGTTCTATGTGGGGGCGTTGGCCATGGAAATACAATCATCTATGGTCAAGAAAAAAAACTTGACCCTTAAACATATCACTCCTTGTTTCTTATGTGTCTTGTAGAAATTCGATGAAATTGGAGATTAATATAATTTAGTATATTTATAGGTTATGGTTCCTGTTAATGGGATATCATTAAAAATTTTCTAAAGTGGACACTATTTAAATTTATTAGTAGTAGGGGATGCAATGTAAAGTGCATGTTTAAGAGATAAGATTTCCAGTTTCCTATTTAAAATTTAGTACTTCACATGGATTTTTCTACTATCTAATTATTTACTAGACAAAGGTGACTCAAAGTGGTCACAAGATATTTGTTTGATAATGGGAAAAAATGTAGAAAAAAAAACCACAAAAAGTAAAAAATAACCATACTTTTGTGCCTTTTTAAGAGTAAAAAGAAACATGTCAAAAACCACTACTAAAAAAACCATATTTCTATGTATTTTTAGGAGTAAAAAGTAAAGGATTATAGCTATAACTTCTATTGAATTCAGCACATACTTAATTATGTAAAGCACTAATTCTATTCGTATCTAAAGGTATCCTAGAAACAAACTAATTGCAAAATAATTTTACATATTTTAAAATAACTATAAACCGATGTTCTTTTAAAAAATGAAAAAATTTCATTTAATATTTTATTAAAACTTAACAACATGATGGAGTGAATATGATTGAGTTGCGATATTTGTATAATAAAAATGAACTGTACATTATAAATGCACAAAATAGGATCATATTATCTAATATAGTAGCAAAAGGAGACATTGAAGTTCATGATCACTATCAATATGCACCCCGTTGTGTGGCATTTAAAGTACCCGCAGGGTGCGTAGAGGCCATCATATGTGAGGTGTCATCACATTCTACGAGATCTATGTGTTATAATTCTAAATCCTTGATGGTAGCAAGAATTCTATAAACATGCTAAGAATCTAAGCACATAATTAACCTCACAAGGTATTCCAGAGAATTGGCATAAGGAGAGATGAAGAAGAAGAAACCACACACATTAAGGAGTGATCAATAAATGATGATTGATATCATTACATTGGTAATACATCCTTAAAAAGGAAAATATAGTTGTTATGAGGCAATGCATGCTAGCTCATAAATCCATCTTACCAAATATGATAAACCCACATAGGTGTCTAAAGCAATTTCCAACTCTGTCAATGACCTCATGAATTAGCTAAAGAATGAGTGAGTTTTCAAGGGTGATGGAAAAACATGATAATCCTATAATATGGAGAGAAAATCATGGAGGATCAGTTGGAATCAAAAGATAGTAGTTTCCTAGGTGACTAGCTTTACCTTATCCACTGAAAAACTAAAATAAAATAGTATAAAGACAGAATCCACAAGAAGTTGTAGTTACTAAATAAGGAAGTCAAGAAAGTGGGAAGGATCACACCAAAATTAGGATAAAGGTTCTCCTAGGTTATAAATGTAAATTATTGACCAAGTGGCACAAGTGGATGCCATCTATCTAGGCTAGTGGGTAGGAAATTAATCAGAAATGATTAAATATTGTTATCCTAAGTAGGAAGTGGGCTTATAATATTCCAGCACCCCCCTTTAAGTCTGAATTTATGATGTTATGTAATAAATATAGATGCATATAGGGACCAACAACAAGGGTATGGCCATCCTTTACAATTATTTTGTCAAAAAATCTGACGAAAGATGAAAAACCACACGAGGAAAATACTCCCTCAAGAAATGAAATGAAAGGAAAACCAAAAAATATGCTAAACTGATTTTTATGTTGCTTCAAACTAAATTATTATGACTGGAGGAATATTCTTCTTGAGAAGAAGATAAATATGCTCACCTGTACCAAGAACAAATGCAGGAAGGAATCTGGGACCATGTAAAACAACTGAGATCCAATGATGTGTAAGCAGGACTGAAAGATCTTGAGGTTTGTAATCGGATTCAAGATGGTATGATGAATTTCAAAATTTGAACCAATATAGATGAAATCATCTCCACATAAGTGAAATAAGTGTCCAAGTGAATGCATAAGGTATCAAACTTCATTTACATTGAGATGATGTGTGAAAGTGATCATGTAACAAATAGGAGAAGGATTAGGATTAGGGAGTGTGAGTGCAAAGAATCCATATGTATATCTAGATTCCAAGGTATCCAAAAGAAAAGAAAAAAATATCACATCCTTAGACTCATATAGAGCATAAATGGGTAAAGAATCCTCTGTGGTATAAGTATGAAAGGAGGAAAGAAAGAGATGTTCAAAATCTTCAAGGAGGCTCTGACAATGATTGCCAAGAACAAAGGAGGAGTTGTATAAGTGAATGGGATCAAGTATGTTTAGTGATATGAAACAAATAGGACTTCATCTAGCCAAGAAAATATCTTGGAAGACACTGAGTTGCGTACCATCAATAAGAGAAGTATGCATAAGTTGTGAAAGATATGGCATATGGATGTCGGAATCCATGATAGAAGATATAGTGCACAATGAATGTGTGAGTGAATGAACAATGGTAATGGTAGCTCTGTTAGTCACTTATTATTCATTAATAGAATCAAGGGAAGATGAATCTAGATCTTCAACTTCAAGGGATACAAAAAAATATGGATCTTCATCATTTGCTTCTTGATAGAAAGATGAAGCATTCGAATCAAAGATAACAGTAGCAACAAGAACTGTATGAATTACTTATTCATTATGAAAAATATCATCATATATGTATAGACCGAGATATATTCGGAGAGAGCACATGAGGATATGATGTGCTCACTCCATGCTTCACCTTCTTCTTCCTACATACCAATATCTTTTCCCAAATTGTTCCAATGCTCAAATAGATACTCAATAGAATCTATGAGATGATGTACCTTTGGAGGCATTGCGAGACACATAATTCCATAATCTCTATCACAATCATTTATCTAGTCGATATTCTCTTCGTAAGACTCTGGTTTTTTCATTGCACCAATGGAGACATTAAAACTACATTGCCTCTTCAAGTATACACTCATATTTGGCTTCCAATCAACGTAGTTAAAAGGAGATAGTAGAGGAACTTTTGAATCCATATAGAAGTTGTTTCACCTGCAAAAAAAACTTGCACATATGAAAAGGAGAATTTATTGATTAGCTCTCAAATCTATGATACCATGTAATAATTCTAAACTCTTTATGGTATCAAGAATTCTATAAACAAGCTAAGAATCTAACATAATTAACGTCAAGGGAATTGCAGAGAATTATAATAAGGAGAGAAGAAGAATAATAATGCACACACATTAAGGAGTGATCAATAAATGATGATTTCTATTATTGAACTGGTAATACATTCTTAAAAAGTAAAATAGGTTTGTTAGGAGAAAAATCAGGCTTACTAAATATGATAAACCCCCATAGGTGTGTAAAGACTCTCCAAATTTGTCAAGGACCTCATGAATTAGCCAAAGCATGAGTGATTTTTCAAGAGTGATGGAAAAACATGCTAATCTTGAAATCTAGAGAGAAAATCATGGAGGATTGGTTGGAAACAAAAGATAGAGGTTTCCTAGTTGACTAGCTTTACCTTATCCACTTAAAATATGGAATAAAGAAGCATAGAGAAAGAATCTGTAGGAATGCATAGTTACTAAATACAACAGTCACTAAAGTGTGTAAGATAAAACTAGAATTAGGATAAATGCACTCCTGGGGTATATATGGAAAGTATTGACCAAGTGGTGCAAATGGATTCCAACTATCTAGGCTAGTGGGTAGGAAATTAATCATAAATGATTAAATATTGTTATCCTAAGTATGAAGTGGGTTTATAATATCTCAACACTATGCACTCCATGTGCACATTAAATTTCCCAAAGTGGGGCTCGTAATGTTTGTGAAAAAGTGTTCAAAGTGCTCATATTGAACATAAATATGGTTTAAAACTATTTTTATAAAACCATAAAAGGCCTACCACACACAAATGTCCTAGAAAGGAGAAGGGTTTTGGGAAAATATATGATTGTAGGGATAATTTATTTATACTTCTATTTAAAAATATCACAAGAGGAAAACCATTGAACTAACTCAATGTTTCTCATTAGAACCTATCTCCCTTCCCCAAAAAAGGGCTAATCTACACATAATACACAACAGAGATCCATTCAAAGAATCATACTCGTACCACAACTAGCACAAGCATGACAGATGAAAATCTATCAATTTTAATGTATACAAGCAAGTATGTAGAAAGGATCTGTCCCTAGAAGCTGCTACATTAAACAACCAATGAATATTTCAATATTTATCACTATAATGTCTTAGGGAAAAATAAATCCATGGAAAAGGAACTATTGTGGTGTCTAAAAATTGTATCATCTCTAGCTTACAATAAATACCAAACACTGAATGGAAATCGAGTAGGAAAGCCTAGTTTGTATCAGAAAGACATAGACTATTAGAAATTTAAATAACAATAATCCATATTAAGCACTACTTTAATGCGATTGATTCCCTAGTTCATCCTTCCCATGCAAAGAGATCATACCAAATATTCTATACTACCTTATGATGTTACTAATTGAGACCTAGATCAACATCCATTATCTATGAAGTATTTTTTTATTACTGGGTAACCGACCTTTCTACAAAAAAAACTCATCTTCCTTTTTTGAGGACTAGAAAGAAAGGAAAACTACATGTATGATGAATACAATGCACTAGATATGCACATGATAAGAGAGAATTTTCCACTCACATCAACCAATTCCACTAGAATCAAAGGGGGTCACTAGCCCATATAGTTCTCACTAGTTGGTTATAAGTCCTTGTATTTTTAATTGGTAAATATTTCCATCCAACTGATTAATAAACATATGAATCCTTAACTACAATTCAAAAAATCAAAAGGAAATATAATTAATATACAATGGATTTCTCTAATTCCAAATGTGGTTCTCAAAAATAAAAAAGAGACTCTCAAATGAAATTTGAAATTTTTTGCATAAAATATTACTTTGTATCATTGGTATATTTAAGCTGAGTTAACCAAGTAAGTCAAGTGTACTTTTTTTTTAATTTATATTTTTAATCAATAATTCAGGCCATTTCAGAAAGATTTTATGTTGGTTCTGTTTATCACAAGTTGGATAGGATTTCCTTCAATTATATTTTGAAATGTTATTATTAAAAAATTTGTAAGGAAGCCGATGAATCTTGTTTTGTTGGATCATAGAGTAGTGTTTCTGGATGGCATGGTTTGTATGTTTTTCTTTAGAACAATTTAATATATGTGAAGGTGTGTAACCGGATCTATTAATTTTCATCCTTTAGGAATTACATGTCACTAGTACAAGTGATCAATTTTGCCACGGCCAAAACGTGGCAATATCCATGGAGAAGCGTGGATATTGCCATGTCTAAGTGTTTTTTTTCCCATGGAAACTATTTCGTCGCAATAGCGATGACCCGTTAATTGCGTGGCAAGAGCGACGATGTTCTATTTTGCTGTGTGTATATTTCCATGGGTAGGCCGTCTCTATAGCGACGGGAAGACGTCTCAATTGCGACAGCAAGACGTCGCAATTGCGACGACCCTTCCTAAAATGAAAAAGACAAACCCCAATTATAGCGACGGGGATGCTATACCTGCGACGGTAAGACGTCGCTATATCGACGAGAAGACGTCGCAAAGTTCCACGGCAAGCCGTCGCTATAGCGACGCTCTCTGTAGTTTAAATATATATATATATATATGGGCATTTTAGGCACCAAAAAATAGTTATTGAAGCTTCCAAAGCATCATGAGATATTGTAGTAGAGATTTGTATTTTCCATCCAGATCCGCTAATAAAAATGTTAAAAGGGCAAAATTTGTGACAACAAAGTGTCATTTTCCACACAACATTTAGGCATATTTACACTTAGTTACCATATTTTCATTAGTAGCCTTATCTTTTAACATTGGATAAGTTGTTATATTGAGGTATGGCCTTGCATATATAACACTTGTGCATAGAGTACGTTTCAATTGATGGTATGGAGATTGTTTCCACAAAAAATATAAAACATTTTGGGTGCCTACACTTTTTGGAAAACAAGAGGAACAAGCCCACTTTGGGCTAGGGTTTCGGGTAAATCTGGTTTACCTAATGTGGCCATGTTCAATAGCCACATCAACCCCCTGCATCATATGTAGATGCCATTTTTAGAAATAAACTAGATACAGATTTCAAAAAATATGTAGCTCAAACACATTGTAGGCTGTAGCATATTTTCTCAATAGCTTGCGTATATTGTACCTCATGGAAAGCACCCCACCACCATCCAAAAGAACTGCTAACAAATCTGCAAGAAAATCATAAGCATTTAACAAACCTAACAAGCATTAAAAAGTGTGAATTGCATTTTTCAATATACTGAAGTGCACTTTTTCAACATGCTCACCCATCTCTGAGTGGAGCACTAAAATGCAGTGACTTGTCCCGCAGCTGAAATCCTTTCTTAACATGCTTCCATTTTCCTGTAAGACATGCGATTTTGTACAAATAAGTCTCACAACTAAAATTGCAAGTTACGGTGGTACATTCAGTGCCAAAAAACTAAAGGAAATCTATATAATTTCAGCACAAATACTAAGATGCTCAAAGAGACAGAACTTGTTGCTCAAATCCAACCTTCAAGTTTCAAATCACTTGATACTTGGGCTTTCCCGGGGAACTCAGGCCCTCCAATACCCAAACTAGATCCTTTTAAGAGAAATTTCCTGGAGAAAACAATGGCATGCATAATGAGGCAAGGAAGCTTCATTTATAGTGAGCAGGGCCGTACAGTATAGCAGCAGCATGAGTCTGGGCTACTTAAATTCATAAAAATATTTATCATATTATCTTCAAGAAATGTGGATAAATTAAAATTTAGAACCAGGATGAGCACGTGAGAAAGCTAGTTGTAGAGTTTGTCTCACTTGAACACTCAATGGACAAAATGGTACCTATCCTAGTGTTTGAGAATCAACACTTGAAGCAATAAGCAAGACAAATGGAAGAGAAAGAGCACCAGTTGATGAAGTAAGAGAACGAGGCTAACCCACCTCATCCCAAGCCTAAAAGCAAGAGCCAACCCAATGCTCAAAAGGCAAAACAAGAAGCTAAAATGTGAGGTCAGGAAACATGTTATATTGTACTTGTAGCTGGATGCCTAAAATGATGTAAGGTCAGAAAACATGCTATTACATCCATATGGATTGTAAAGAGGGGCTATCAAATGCACTTATTTGCTCATATGTTGTACTTAGAAAGCATAACCCTCAAAATAATCATTTGAAGTTGATCCAAACAGCCACAGTTGTAATTGAGGATTGCTGTATAAATCATTAGAGTTCCCTAAGCAATGCAATTGATCCATTTGATTGGCATTACAGCTTGCATGCAAATAAAGAGAAATCTAGTCTGTTGCAACCTAATTCTTAAGCTGATCATTCATATGTATGTTTTTAATAGAATCAATAGCCTATGGGCCAACAAGCTTAACAGTATAAGCATATCCATATGAGACCTCACATATCCAAAAGATTGCAAATTTTCATTTATTAACCATTTTATAAAGGGGCAAAATAGGATGGCCATCACCTTATGAACAACTGCACCCTTATAGTTTGTTTTCTTTGGGAATTCAAAACCATGGACCAAACCATAGCAAGAAAATGATGGATCCAGAGACCTCTTTCCGGAGGTGGAAAGTAATTCAAAAAGCACCACTCCATAACTATAAACATGAGACCTTATCAGACACACTACATGTCACAGCATACTCTGAAGCAACATACCAAAAGTGCCAGATATATCTGTTGTTGCATGAGTTTCAGAGAACCTGTAAAATAAGTTTATGGTCACTTTATGCCTCTCCATATCAATTATGTGCCTGTATATTACTAGCATCTGACATATTTAATAGACACCTAGCCTGAAAATCACCGCATTAGTATTACCTTTAATCCTTTGCAGCAATTTTATCCCACTTTCCCCACCTGACCATAGATATAGCTTGCTCTACAGTATGAATTTTGTGCACATTTAACGAATAACGAAGCTCTGATCGATTCTTACTATAATCTGAAGTAAGAATATGTTTAGACAGATCATTTCTTGTTATGAGAACTATACAATGAATTGTAAATTGCTTCCCATCCCTGTGCAGAATCCATCTGGTGCACAACTTGGGAGGCATGTCGTAACTTTTCAAGGCCATGTCCTAAGTGGGATATTGTAGGCATTGCATGAGCAGATTCAACAGCACACTCTATTCCATCTCCGAAAGCTAAAAGTCCTATACAAGCCAGAATACTGCCACCAAAGGTTATGAAGGCCGAAATGATATAGTGTTGAAGGAAGATGGATTCAAATCTATGTGATTATCAATTATAAGTCTTCAACCATTAACGTTATGATGCTTACGTCAAAGCCATACCATAGGCATAAAGGATGTAACTATATCAATAAGAACTAAATCCCTAAAATTTTATACAAATGCAAAATTTTTGGCACAATGTTGTATATTGGAATTGCTATGCTTGAAGGAAGTTGTTATGGACATGCTGAGAGATAACTTGAGCTCTGTAGATAGAAATCCCCACCTATGAAACACAACTGGCAATGGAGGATCAGGTCTCTATTTCTTCTGAGGTCATTCTACCAAAAGTATCTTTAATCTCCTCTCAATAAATTAGTTAAGAAATCATGGTTGGTTGGCTGAGAAAATTTTGTATAGTCAAGAACTGGCTAGCAGAGATATTTCTACTGGCATTGAATGTTCCAATTTTGAGAATGAGAAGTCAGTGTCTAACTGATGATCCCATTGGCCATAGTTGATTCTTCGAATGTTTACAAAACTCACTAGGTTTGTCTCAGAATCATGATTTAAAAATCCTTCACATAAAACAAGCCAAGATCACTCAGTGACAAGTCAAGCTCACTCCCCATAAATCTGGCTCATCAATTGCCAGCTCCACTCGCAAGTACTCATGGTTCAAACTGTTTTTTATGGGAGAAAACATGTATTGATGTCTACAGTGGCAGAAATCATACAACCATGTTTACAAAAGCCCAAATTTACAATCATAAACTCAGTAGAAATATATTCAATACTCTAAGAGCCTTCAATCCACAAAACATAGAAAACTAGCTAATGCTAAGTTAATATAATCCTGATCCATACATAAACTCAAAACTATAAACTAGACAAAACATCACAAGATAATTTCGGAACAGATATTGCCCAACAACTCTCATTTGACAGTCAGATGAGAATCTTGCTTAGTGAATCATTGGCAACCGAACAGGTCATCCACCACGAGCTCTACTTCAACGATAGTTGCCTACTGACAGCTGGGAAAATTGTCCATAATAAGTTCCAGATTGATAAGCACTTTCATTTTGAATTCTCCATCATTTTACCATGAATCAATGATGCTCTCAATTCCAATGTCAACCCCAATTGGTACAAGGCACTGCACATTTCCTACTTAAACCAATTCTCAGCCTCATCTCTCTCTCCAATGTGGGTCCTAATTTGTTTGATTGTATTAGGTATACACTCATCTGACAATCTTTTTTTAAAGCACCTAATCAAGGCCAGGGGTATCAATTCAGATCCACCCTATTGATCAATGAATCCATTGAGTGAGGTTCAAGCAAAAACTACTGTCTGCTGTACAATGGACCACCTTGACTGCTTGAAGACTCATCCAAGGCTGGCCTCAACATCGAGATTGATGCTCTAGAGAATAATGATGGACATACAGCAGGGTACCATAGAATGGGGAGAAAACACATGACAGAGAAGGGTAGGAGGGACAAGGAAGAGCCAAACAAGGGCAATGGGGAAATAAACATAAGACAGTGAAAAGAAATATAAAATAAGTCAGGTGAATGGTGGGAACCAATGAAAGGCTCTGTTAGCCTATAGACAATCCAAAACTTGATTGGCATTCTTTCTCAAACATAAAATTTACACTCCCAAACATTTTTTAAAACTAGATCCAACCACAACATACAACTAAGTTTTTACAAGTTATCCACGGCCTGAAATCACCATCAAAAATAATTTCTTAATGCCTTGGTTGAGAGACTCCCTCATCCCTATGCTAAGAGATAGAAGTTTATCCCAAATGTTAGTCTTGCCACATGCACATCTTCATGTTCTCACATGATTAGAAGAAAAGAAAAGATTAAAGTTTGTTTACCTGGATTCCTAGCCAAACCAAGCAATAGTGCAGACCAATAAGGTTCACAAGAACACTACGCTTAGGTGTGAGTAGATACAATTGGACATCTTTGAATCCCATTTCAGTCTTTTTTAAAAGTTCCATAGCTCTCTGGTAATCTCCTACTTCAAGACACTCGTAGCGGGCACTCTGTTTTACAATTTCTACTATAGAAACTGCTCTTTCAACCATCTTTGTCTGCCATTTGATATAGAATGCCCGCCATCCCTGCATTGTCACCAAAAGAATGGGTACAAGCAACAGATCAGAATAAAAAATTACTGACAAAGATATTGAAAACATATGCTCACAAGTCACAACTCCCTCATGTTCTGCTGCTAATCTCTTAAAATTGAAAGTGCATTTAAAACATTTAAAACACACAACTAGAACAATGCTGCTAATCATCCTATGCTTCCTATACTCATTCAAACGGAAGCATCCTCGTTCATGTTGATTCAGAAGGAAAATGTCAAATGGATACAGACTGCAAGATCTGAAATCTAAACAGAAACCCAAGCATAAGTATAGGGGTATTAGGTAGGGAGTGTGAGAAACAGACCATTGTGTGAGTCTTCCCTGACCCTATTTGACCATATGCAAAAACAGAGACATTGTACCCATCCAATGCAGATTGAAACAAAGGTTGAATCTCTTGAAAAAATACACAGGGATATGTCCTTCCCTCTGTTGTGAAGAATGCAACAAACTGATTTCAGGATATGAATGCCTCTGTTGTTTTTCTGATAATGCAGTTCCACAAAATGCACGTCGCCCTGTCTTCAAAGATAAGAAGATCTTAACTTAATTCTACTTAAGACTAAAAAATCTTGGCTCTCCCCTAAATAACTCCCATCTGAGATACTCATCATTGAATGACCATTTGAAACACCCAATACACCCTCAATCAGAGAAACAACCTAAAGCTGATTTTATTGGTAACATACATAGATTGACTTCTCGCATAAGCTAACAGATATGCATGAGAAGTAATGTCCCTTTGGGGACTATACCATGTACTTATCCTCCTAAAAAGAATGAGAAGATACAATCTATACATAGGTAAATTGAACTCAAATCAGGCTTCATCTGCCACAGAGAAACAGAACTGGATGGAACCTCTGTTTTATGTAGTCCTAGCCTCCTAGGATGTTGGTACAAATGTTCCAATATATCCAAATCCCATGACGAAGAACGCTGCAGCTTGCAGAAAAAGATAGATATAAAAGTGATTTTTTCCAAATGCAAGATCATAGGATGCATAGAAGAAGAGATAGACACCAGCAAATAGTTCCAAGATGTGGAGTCTATAAAAAGGAAAATCAATTAGCCATGGGCTTTAAAAACAAGTCGGTGATTAAGATGGCTTGTAAATTTTATAGGGGGTAATAAATGCATGCTCCAGTAGAAGACAATTGTAGAATATGGCACAATATATGAGCAGAGGCAATACCTTTCTCCAATTCTTGAGCGAGATTTTTTAGTCTGCTTCCCAGATTTATGCTTCATGGCATCTCCAAGCTTCTCTGTCACAACCCATTCATTGACACGGCCAGCTTCTAACAATCCAATGATAGTTGCCTTTGTTCGATGCAGAGACATCACATTTTCAAACAAGATCCAGAAAACAAGCAAATGCAGAGATCTGAAACAGCCAACACATCTCATTTAATTAGCTGTCCTTGAACA
>LPNX011104011.1:0-55020 GCA_001517045.1 Pseudotsuga menziesii
CAAATTAGCCACCAGCGATCGCCAAACCGAAAGTGGTCATTGATATGCGGATTTTGGTCATTTTTTTGGTCACTAATTTCTCATTTTCCACTAGTGTATCTAAATTTTAATAATCAATTTTCTATGCAACTACCCTTTCCTTGTAGAACGCTTACGACCAGAGATATGTGATTTCTTGTTTAGAATATTAAGGCTGCAGCCATATATTCCATCATTGTAAAGGAATTCATTGTCATTTTGATTGGATTCTGTGGATGGTCTCATCTTCCCGGAGAACTGGTTCAGAGAGAGGTATTTTGAAGGTGTTCCTCAACATTTCCAATATTACTGCTAGTTATGTAGGATGCACTGATTTTTCAAGTGAAGTTGAAGTGAAATGATTTCAAGACATCAATTGACTGATACATTTTCAGATCTTCTCAAAATGATCCAGAATTTAGAATTTAGATGAGCCATCAATTGATATTTGATGGTTTGTCAATTTAGTTGTGTAACTCATTTAACACTTGCAATTTGTTTCTGTTAACAAATGCTCTTGACATTTCTACTTTGTTGTATTCAATGATGTGGTTGATTAGTTCAAGGCTGGAAGATCGATGGCTGGAGGATTAATGTGTTTGATGCCTTTGGATGAAGAAGCCACATATCATTCAGGGAGTCAATCTTTAGCACTACTAGTTCTACTAATAGGTAGCACTAATAAGTAGCATTGTTGTCAATTTGTAGCACTACTAGTTCTACTAAGAGGACTGGGAGTTAAGGAACGAGTTGGGGGCTTGGTGTGGTTCCCCTAGTAAAGCTGTGAAAGAGAGGTAGGGTTTTGTGGTTGTTTCCTTCTCTAAGAGGTTCAGTAAGAGATAAAGAAATATATAATGGAAAAAAGGAATTATAAATTGGGAAATTTATACTAAAGTTTAAGCCTAAATGAGTAATATAGGAGTAAAGTATAAGTTCAGTGGAAGTGTAGTTCTAGTTATCCCTGTTTAGTAATACTTAGTGAAGTGTAGTAATGGTTATATAAGTTGAGTATTAGTAGCAATATAATATAAAAGATAGAATTTGTAAAGTATCATAAGTAAAATACCATCACCAACAACACTACGATCTTTCTTATTATTATTGTTCCCATTTGGCTTCACTACTATAAATTGTAGGTCACCTAAAAAGCCTTTCAAATCTATCTTAATATGATTGATGTTAATAGAACTTATTCGAGAGCCAATACTCATAAACATTTTGATTTGATGCATGGAAACTCATAATATAAATTTTTGATAAACCATCATGCAATAACAACCTTAGAATCCATCATAAACCATCTTCATCTTAAAGCCATTTTTTTGACAATTCTTCAAGCTGGAGTCGTTGAAAGTTGCTGAGACAAGATGTGCCTCAAAATTTATCTTGTTGCATCGCTTTGTACATATAAAAGTTGCATTATTGTCTATGGTGAGTGAGATTTAGTCTTTTTGGAGACAGTCAAATTCAGATATGAGTGCTGTGTAGACTGGTGATTGATGGGAAGTGGTGGATGAAGATTGACTTCTGCTGAAATTCACAACACCAACATTTGATATTCTTTGAAATGCAGACACTGCAAGCCATTTTGGGGAGAGATTTATGATGGAAAGGATACCATGGATGAGAAATCTATGGAAACCATTTGACAGGAGGGTTCCTGTGCTTTTATTTTTTGATGTAGATTTTGTAGAGGTTGTGTTGAAAATCATTGATATATATTTTTGTGTTGTGATGAAAATCATTGTTGACATGTGGAACCAATTCAACAACCCCTTTCACACTTTATCCCATGCTTTGAATCCTAGATTTATGTGACGATGATCTCATTGCTTGAAGCAATGGGAAGAGGAAGGCCCCACATGGATGGGGTTGGTTTCTGTAGTGAAGAAAGCCTTCAAGAGATCATTTGGGGGGGTATTTTGTAAAATTTGTTAGAGGAAATTGGAATGGACAAATTCTCAGACATCAGCCTTGGCTACTTTGTATATCTGTAGACTAGTTTTGGGATGTAATATTTACTATATTGTTGCCTTAGTTATCTCTTTTAGTTAATTTTGAAACATTTGACATAATATTCTTATTAATATATTTATATTAATTTAGAAAGTTTTCTTTATTGGGATAAATTGTATTAAAAAATATTTCACATTTATCTTTTATGATTTTTGATTTTCTATGTCCTATTTTTCTAGCAGCAAAACTCAGAAGTTCTATGATGTTACAAATCCTTTACAACAACACTGGGGACATTGTTTACCTCCACCAGTGGCAGAGGTTTCCTTGCTTGGATCAGCTTCTTCAAGTAAATTGAGCAAATCACTGGCTCCTGTAAGTGACTTTAAGATTTTAGTATATTGTACTTCCATCCAATTATCTTTATCATTTGTTATTTATATCTGTGCAGACAGATTTTTCTATGCTTCCATATTATATTATTTAATAGCTTCTGATTCAGTCCTAAATAATCATTAGTATAGAAGCTAATGTGTATTTTATTTAGACAGCTTATGTTTTACTTCAATGATTGTCTTCTAGATCCTTTATACATGGATTCATTTTCATTTCCTAATAATATATACCTGTTCATATTTCCATGTGAAACTAGAACACATGAGGTAATGCTGAGACTTCCCTTGCTAGTGGAGCTGCTGGAAGATCAGTTGTATTTCCAGCTAGTGCATCTTGGTATGAAATCTGTTTCTTGTCATGGAATATTTTTTTAGTTTTCCAGCACCCCCCTGGATTGGTGCAGAGTAACATAAGACATTAATTTTAGTGAACATAAGCTTCCATATGATTTAGGAGTTTGTGGTGGAATATTACATATCTTATGGAATATTGAGACATTAATGGTTGTTGCAGGGGCTCCCATGTTGCATAGGAAAAATCATTTAGTATGAGGATCCCAGCTATTCAAGGCTCCTCTCATCCTAAAACAAGTTCATCTCATTCACTTTCAGTGTCTCCAACATTAAATCTCCCTGGCTTGGTGGTGGAAGTTGCGGCATCAGGGTTGAGTTCTGATCATGGAAAGCTATTGGTCAGTAAGGGTGGGAAATCATCAATGTTTATATCTAAAATACATATTGATGACAAACCTAATCCAATCAGTGGAATAGATATAAAAATAAATTCACCGGTAAATACCGTTGGGGAAGATTTCCATGGAAAGAATGCCAGTTTACTTGATCCTACTATGAAATGTAGGAGTCATGAAGGTTTTAAAAGTATTTTGAAGAATTCTTCCTCTGACACACACAAGGGTTCATCTGAGCTGGGAAGTGGGCACATTGAAACAACAAGAAGTGAAAGAATAGATGCAGCTTCAGTGTTGTCTGGTATTGTCTATGTTGGACTTTCTAAAAATAGCTTTCCAATCTTTGTCCCTCAAAGCAACTCTATTGTTCAAAGCAACAGTGAAGTGAATGTTGTTGCTCTAAATAAATGCAGTAGAAAGATTTCAGGAAACCATGTTGATAATTGACTGCAAAGGTCTCCATTTGATGATAGGTATCAAAACAATTATGAAGAACACTTTGTAGAACCATATGGTGAAGGTTGCTCTAAAGCTATTTCTTCAGAAGCAGAGGTGCCTCCCTTTATGGAAAAAGTCCAATTTTTAGTGGATGATTATAGTTCTAAATATTTCTCTCTCCATCAAAAGTATGTAAATACTTGCACCCTTAATGGTGACGATGACAGCTTTGGAGTTACTGATCATAAAGCAAAGGAAAGATTAGTTTCAACTACTGAAAAGACTAGTGCAGGTTCTATCCAAAATTGTGAAAATGAGCTTATGTTAAAGGAAAGATCAGTTTCAGAAGCTGGAAATACTAGTACAAGCTCTATCCAAAATTTTGAAAATGAGTCTATGTTAGATGCAACCGATAAAATTACAAGCACTGGTTTTCAAATTCCCGAAAAAGTAGAAATTGCTAGAGATTCTAATGCCAGTTTTGGAAAGCTAGAATGCTTGGAGAATATAGTGTGTAATATCCTTCCATAAGTTTATATCGATGGCTCATATGTTGGAGAAAACAGTATAATTTCAAACATATTGTCTTTGAATTTTGATTCAGATGATAGTGTATCAAATAGTCCTCACAATTTAGCAAATTTGCTCCTTGTTGAGACTAATAAATGCAACGGGCTGTCAAAGGAAATATCAAGTTCATGGAAGTCTTAGAATAGAAAGTAGTCAATATTTTTATTTACAAGGTTAGAAGGTTCTAGAGAAAGATCAAGCCATTATTCCACTCCCAATTTGGCATCGTCTAGGCAATTGCAGTGGGAGTGGGAAAATGGACAAGGTGTTTTGGAAATCACAAATGGACATTAACTATTGAATATTAATGGACTATATAATAATGCTTCTGGACCAAAGGTGCAAGGATTTCAGAGTACTTCAGAGGGAAGCACATTTTTGTTTTCTTCAGAGGCCAAGGGTGAGTTTTGTCTTTTTTTGTTGTTGGATATTAGTAATTTTCTTTTAATAATTGTATTTTACCTCTTGCTAGTATGGCATTTACATATTTTGTTTCCTTTTATCCAGCCATTTTAAGCCTTTGTATTTTTCCAAGTTTGTTATCAATTGATATAGAGTTATTTTTATGGATATAAATACAAGAGATAACCATTTTCAGATGAGCCTATATTTTAAGATCTAACACCGCACAGGGAATGTCCCTAAGTTGCATCGGGACATTACCAATGTTGTGTAGGATTGTTAGATATCCCTTGGCCATCTTGGGGAATTATTAGAATCACTTTCAAAAATCGATGCCTAAGAGAAAATAAATATAAGTCCTTAGCACTACACTCACTCACCAACACCTTACCCCTTACTAAGAGACTATTCAATCTCTAATTCAACCAAGATTTAGATTTTTTTTCTTTAAATTATCTAGGTCAGACCCTCTCTTACTATTACCGTCTGCTCTGCCCTGCCTCTGTCCTCCCGCAAAAACATACCCTATGTTATAATCATGTACTAACGGTAGGATTTGAACAATTCTTCATGAACCTTGAACTTTGTACTTGTAAATATAACTCCACACCAAAATATGAGACCCAGGTCTTAGTGAGGCTCTTATATTCCATTGAAGAAGCAACGGATCCCATGTGGGGAGTCAAAGTGGAAGGAGTAAACATGCCATAGGGCCTGAAGGGAATTGGAACTTAAAACTAATTCATAATCAGATATTCAGGGCAGGGCACTTTCACATTCCACTCAAGCAAGATGGAGACATGCTTTATTACCCTTACGAAGAAATAGTTTCTTGTAGGAAATTCAAATGGGGAATATGAACCTCATCATGATTTTCTCTATCCTTTGCTTCATCATAAATGTGAATTTCATGGTCAAGTAAATTCCTTCATTTTGAAATTCATAGATATTGATAACAATATTCCTTTTATGCAACCATGCATTATAAGAACACTGTAGAATACCAGTCTCTCCAACCTTTTCGATAGGTTTAGTCAATCTCAAAAGCTTACTAGAATATAAATTTTAGTGTAGTCTTATTTTAGGTGACCATACATTCTAAGGAAAGTTTAGTTCTTATCAATGGTTATTTCTCTCTGTGAACTGTTGTCCAATCATCATGGAAGTTGTTTCAGATCCTGTACATCTCAACACAGAGCTGATATATATTTTGTTATACGTAATAGTTTGCATGTTTTTCAATTTTAATTCATGCTTAACCAGTTGTCCTGCCTTTCAAATAACTGGTATCATCACCTAGAAGCCAAATATAAAACCCTTTAAAGGTTTCTCTAAAGATGCAATGTTGTAGGAGTAGGGTATTTCTCTTTATATTTGCAACATGACTCTTTAATTATTGAATCCACTATTGGGTGCCCTTATAGCCAAGGAATAATGATTCACAAAGCATAACTACTCCATACAAAATGGTACCTTTGAATGAGTAAATGATTCAATGCTAAATACTTGCAATACTTGCAATTCCCCAAGTCAAAATACTTGCAATTATTTGAATTCTAGGTCTAGAGATCATTTTCGGAAGACATTACGGTGCATAGGGAATCAAGTCTCTAATTTTGCAAATGATAATAGTCGAGTCTCCATTAGCAATAAGTTTCTAAATCTACCTAGCTCTTAGAATGTTTATCACTTGATTTAAAGATAAAATAGGCTGCACAATAAAATAGGCTTCACACTAAGAGAAGAAACCTTTTGCAGTTTGATCACAACCATAGACCTGCTTATTATGGAACCTTCTCAAAGAAAAGGTGAATATACTTTGCATAATTTTAAGTTTATTAATTATCAAAGCAACAGGTTGTGTTTTAATTTTGATAGCCCATGATGAGGAACATATGAAACACCTTGAAGCTCATGGATTATTAATATTGCAGTAGACAAGAGGGAAATTTTTGTTTCTGACTCTTTGTTTTTGATGTAGTGATGGCATTGGGCTTTGAAATCCTTTCAGGAAGGACTCTTCTTCGGACTATGCAAATGATAATGATGAATAATGGGAAGAGGTACTCATCACTAAATCTCTTTGGTAAGAGTATTTGTAGTATTTTTATTAGCTCTAGTTACAAGGAAAATTGTACATAGCTCTCAGGAATTAGTTTATCACAAATACTAGTTACTGGTAAGTTGTAATAGTAATAATTATGTATTTTGTAGATTGATATCTATCATAAATTTGTTTGAATATCATCATTTTCAAGAAATAACAACTTATTAAAGGGTGCTAGCTCAATGGTAGAGTGCCTGCCTAATTATAGGTAGGAGGTTGGTGGTTTGATTCCTCTGTGCCCTATCATAAATTTGTGACTACAAAAATGACTAAATTCACATATATACGACTATTAGTAGCTAATTTCCCATATCGTAGTAATATTTAGCTTATCCATTAATATGTTAACATCTAGTAGTTTATTTAGTCGTATATTTGGTCATTAATGGTTGTGATCAGTGACTAAATCAGCGACTAAATCAACGACTAAATCAATGACTAACTCGGTGACTAACTCAATGAATAAATCCATGACTAAATCAATGACTAAATCATTAAATATCAATGACTAAAACAATGACTAAATCATTGAATATCAATGACTAAATCATTGTCTATCAATGACTAAATCAACAACTACTAAGTCAAGCTATTAATGACTAGTGAAATATGACTAGCTATAAGATAGTGAAAATTTGCTACTATTAGTCACCGACTCAAAAATAGTCATTTATAGCCTGATTTTAGTCATATTTTTAGTCATTAATTTCTCATTTTCTACTAGTGGGGGTCATGTAAAATAGTATAAATAGAAGGGATGCAATAGTTAGAAGGTTGGATTTGGTTGACTTGTGTTGGATTCTATTGGCTTTAATGGCTTTTAGTTGCTTATTATTGAAGGTGATTATGTTTAGGTCATTTTTCCAGCGATTGTTGGACTGTCAGTGGTAATCCATTGTGAAGGATTCCATTTTTGTTATAAGGTTGTAGAGAGTAGAAGAAGAGAAGGTTTAGGAAGAGCCTAGCAGTGATAGGAGGCTGTTGAGTGATGGGTCTGGCTGTTGTGTGTGCAGACCGGTAGGAGTAGATGTAGGGTAAAGAGCAACCCAGAGAGCATGAGAACCATAAGTCTGAGTCTTAAAGACATATCTTAAGATCAGTCTACATATCACAGACTACAAGGTGTTGTATCCTTTTCTCATGCGAGATGAAGAGCACCTTGATGGCTTTTCCCAGATGGGTTTCCATGTTATCTCTTCTGTTTGAATGAATGATCAATGCTGTGAATTTTTATGTGAATCATGGTTATTTGCTTTCTGTATAATGTTGAATATTTTTTAATGGATTGATGTAATAAAGGAAGCAATAGATGAATGATAGGGAAGCATAATTGAAATGAACATGTATATATTGGCCTGTATTCTTCGGTCTTAATTCATGACATAAGTCGTAGTCAGTCTGTTTATATGAGTCAAATGTGTTGCACAAGTTGTGCTAGCTACGAGGAGGAGATTAAGGGGAATTTGTGCGCGATGACATGTATTTGTGCTTGGTCACACAAGACTGACTCCTATATCCAACCATCTTGTTTCCTTCGTTGAGCTCCTTGGCTGCGATCCAAGGGACTAAAATCCCTCAACAATCATGGAAACATGGTTCTGGCGATTACCCATCGAAGAGATATCTCGGGTGAGACTGCTTCGGCTTCGCAGGTGTTGCCGATGGGGCTTGCTTTGTCGAGCCAGTATCTTGGGTATTTGTTGGGTTAACGAGTTTCCTAGAACGTAGGTCATGCAAGTTAGGAAAAGTGGCCAACATTGACAGTGGGGATATTCCCCTTTTTGTAGATTGAAGGAGGTTATTCTATCCTAGTAGGTTGTTTCTTATGTAATTATTGAATATCAACCATAATTTCTTGAAGTTTTTCATATTTAATTATGTACAAGTTTTAGTTTGTGGTCTAGGAGTATGTATATTGTTCAGTTTAGAGTTCTTTCTCAGAAGATTACATGTAGAGATAATGAAGCAATGGATAAGTAGCTTAAATTCTCTATTTTCATGGATGTAAATCTTATTCATATTGAATAACAAGATACCTTTTTTTCAAGATAAAAAAATAATCATGATTCAAAATCCATTTACAATTACAAAAATAGATTCAATTCCCTCAAATACCACTATTCCACCCCGATTGTGCAATATCAACACTTTATATCTACGATTCCAACGATTTTGATTGAATTTTGGGAAAAAATGATTGAAACATGAATTGGAAATAAAATCCAAATAATATATCATTTAGACTACTCATATCTAAACTACACTAGTCAATTTCCTCATAATATAAACTGCATTAGTCAATTTCCTCGTAATATAAACTACACTATAGAATATAAACGAATGTGTAAATGTCTCATCATTATATTCTTATTCTTCTTATTTTGAAAATAAATCATTGCATTATTAAAAATAAAATTTGACCTTATATTTGATTCTACAAATTGCTTTCTTCATCTACCAACCTTTAACTGATTTACAATTTCAATCTTCTCATATTACAAATTTTGTTTTAGTTTATTGGACTTCTATAAAATGAATGTCGAAACACTTCTTTAAAATATTCAAAATTCCTTTATTTTTAGAGCCAAATAATGTTTAGATATGAAGCATCATTCTAAGGCTAGATATTGGTAAATGAGAAACACTCTAAAGTTTAAACCCTTAACATGAATTCACCTTCTTAGATTTTTATATACTTTGGTGTATTAAATATGTATAGCCATGCTTAATATATACTTTATAGGTTTATTTATTATATTTAAGTGTATTTGGGTCAATGTTGACATTTCTCCCTTCGACCTAGGTTCAGTCCCTTGTTTGTCAATCAACAAAGCCCAAGATATCATCCTGAAAAAGCAAGGCTCAATTGGCAGCACCTATGATTCAGAGACAGTCTGACCCAAGATATCTCCTATGGGTAACTTTTTTTAGAATAATAAACCCATAGGTACCCATATTTAACATTAATTAATCATTTTTGTCTTATTGCTAGATTCCTCATTATGCTAGTTGGCTTCAACTTGCATCTAGAATTCAACACATGATAAAAATGGGTCATGGAGTGCTTTGGAATAATCCTGGAAACATTTTTAGCAACTCTAATTTTATTCCAGAACAACAAAAGTGCATTTCTTCCTTTTCTGAAAGCTTACTTGCTTTACAGCAGTTTTAAGGCAAAAGGGAAAAACTAGTCTAGGAGTAACTTCCTTATTTTTTTCCTTCACCGTCCTCCTTCTTTTTCTCCAACCAAAAAAATTGATATGGTATATTTCCATTACTTATCATCTATCATATATAATTCATCCAATTCATGAGAATATTCTTAGATTTGGAAAGTGTTTTATTCACCTATGGGGGATTTGAGTAGTTTTAGTAAGCCTTCCTTTTGACCAATTCGAGTAGCATCCTTATGCTTTAAAATATATAATGTAATTATATATTTGGAAATCCTATTACTTGATTAGGTTGGTCTATGTACACTTATTCAATACAGGATTCTGTTATGCTCCAATTTTCAGTCTCCTTTTGTGTGAATTTTGCATGTTTGATTAGCAATTTTGTGAGTGTAGTTGTTCTACTGCTTGGGTTAAATTTCCACATGGTATTAGAGAATTTCTATATTTATTTCTCTCCTTCCATATTTCTATTGCAGGTTTGACATCATTAAGTGGGAGCGCATTCGGCTGATTAGAGGGCACAGTTGCTGAGATATGGACCAATCTCAAAGGATCATCTTGACTTCATTCAATTTCTTCGAATGGAAAGTTGAGATGGAGATATTGTGGAGAGAGAAATGTATCTATAGGTTTACCATGGAAACTGAGGCAGAGACCAATGCAGCTGCAAAGAAAATTAAATGGAACAACATGAGGGATAAGTTCTATGTTCTTTTGTGCTTGAGAATTTCAAGAGACTTCCTCTTTCATCTTGATGCATTGACATCACCTAATGAGTTTTGGGAGAATATTGAAGATATTTTTGGAAAATCAGATGATATGATAGGACATCAGCTTGAGAATGAATTGATATCCTTGAGTCCAAGTAGCTTCAAATCATTGCAACTCTACTTTTCCAAGTTTAAGGCCCTTGTTTTGTAGCTAAAACAATGTGGAATTGAAAATAAGGATAATCAACTAGTATTAACCATACTCTCAAAGCTTGGTCTTGACTACTCAGTTTTTGTTTCGACCTTCCATGCCACCACCAGTGACAGCACAAGCCTGGAAGATGCCTAAGCTTGTTGAGTTCATGGAATCCATCACCTAGGAGCAAGATAAATTGGTAATGATGGGAACCATCAAACCTTCCAAATACCAAGATTTGGTTGCTGGAGATTCAAGGGTGGATTCAAAAGGAAAGAAAAAATCCAAAAATCGACCTAAGCAAAAGAGAGACAAGTCAAAGTCTCAACAGGAGACCTCAGGCTCCAAGAAGAAGAAGAACAAAGGAGAAATGAGAAAGTGTGCATATTGTAGTGAGGTCTATCATCCTGAGAGATATTGTATGAAGAATAAAATTGACATGTTGACCCAAATCCTAGAGAAGAACAACATCTCTCTTCTTGGTTGTGCAAGAAATAAGGAAGAAGGATCAAATTCAGAAGATAAGCAGAGAGTACATTCCTTGGTTGCTAGCACCTCAAGCTCACCTAGCTTCATCATTGATTCTGGAGCTTCCAGACATATGGTTTCGATAAGAGAGACTTTTTCCTCTATTGACATCTCAAAAGGTACAAAATTTTTCTTGGGAGATGACTCTCTTATTGATAGTAATGGGAAGGGAAGGATTGATCTTGACCATGGTTTCTTCAAATATGTGTTTTATGTTCCAGGTCTTGCCTCTAATCTATTTTCAGTGTATCGTATGACTCACACTAGGTCTCCAAAGGAAGTCATATTCTCCCCCAATTAAGTTGAAATCATAGATACTTTGAATGGTAAAGTCATAGCAAAAGGTGTTGTGGATCACACTTTGAAGGTATACAAGTTTTCCCATTTTCTACCCTACTCAAACCTCTCTGCTCTTCTCACTCATGCTAATGAGCCTAAGCAAGATTTGGCATGAGATATTTGGTCATATTAACCATAAGTATATTTATTATTTGAGTGACAAATATATGGTCATATGGTTGCCAAAGATCAATTTTTCTAATGGATTCTGCAAAGGTTTCATCCTAGGAAAACACCCATAACACAAATATGAGAGAGCTAGTCATGAGAGAACCTCTACACCCCTTGAGTTAAACCATAGTGAAATTTATGGTCCATTTCGTCATATGTCCATTATTCAAGCCAAATATGTGTTAGAATAATCAACCCATAGTTACCTACCTTAGACATTAATTTTAATTGTTTTTGTCTTATTACCTAGTTTCCTAGATTCCACTCTATGCTAGTTGCCTTCTACAAGTACTAGAATTCAACACATGCTAAAACTGAGTCATGGAGAACTTGGGAAACATCCTATAAACCCAATTTATCATGTCTAGTTTGTTCCATATCCTCCAAATTTCATATCTGCTTCTTCTGAAAAGCTTCCTGTTTTATTGATATATAAGGCAAAAGGAAAAGCTAGACTAGGTGTAGTTGACTTGTTTTTTTCCCACATTGTCCTCCCTCCTTTTTTCCTAATAAAAGCATGTATGATTTGTATTTCCATACCTTATTATATTTCCTAATTTAATTATCCAATTCGTGAGCATCTTGGTAGATTTGGAAACTGCTTTATGCACCTATGGGGGATTTGACTAGATTTAGTAAGCCTACTTTTTGACCATTTCAAATGGAATCCTTATGCATTCGAATATCTCATGTAATTATATATTTCAGCAGACTATTAATTCATATGTTTGGATATTGTACACTTATTGAATACATATCAGTGTTATGCTTCAATTTCAGTCTCCTTTGGTGTGAATTTTGCATGTTTGATTAGCAATTTTGTGAGTGTAATTGTTCTATCTGTTGGGTCCAATTTCCACATGGTAGCAGAGACTTTGTATATTGATTTATCTCCTTTATTATTCCTATTATAGGTTTGAAATCTTGATTGCGAGCACATTCTGCTGACTGGAGGGCATAGTTTCTGATCTATGGACCAATCTCAGAAGATCATATTGACTCCATTCAATTTATTTGAGTGGAAATATGATATGGAGATATTTTTGAGAGAGAAATGTATCTACAGGGTGACTATGGAAATAGAGGGATATCCCAATGCAGCTGTAGAGAAAATTAAATGGCACAACAGGTGGGATGAGGCCTATGATCTTTTGTGTCTGAGCATTTCAAGAGACCTCCTCTTCCATCTTGATGGATTGACATCACCTACTGAAGTGTGGGAGAAGATAGAAGAGATTTTTGGAAATAGATATGAGATGAGAGGACATAAAATCAAGAATGAGGTGATATCCTTGAGTCCCAGTAGCTTCGAGTCATTGCAACTCTACTTTTTGAAGTTTAAGGCCCTTGTTTTGCAGTTGAAACAGTGTGGGATCAAAAAGAAGGAAGAGAAACTAGTTTTGGTGATACTCTCTAAGCTTGGTCCTGACTATTTATTTTTTGTTTCTACCTTCCATGCCACCAAGTTGATATCTTGATCCTGGAAGATGCCTAAGCTTGCAGAGTTCATGGAATCCCTCACACAGGAGCAAGATAAGTTGGTGATGATGGGCACCATCAAAGATTCCAAAGACCAATATTTGGTTGTTGGAGATTCAAAGGTAGATTCAAAAAGGAAGAAAAAAGATAAAATTCCACCTGAGCAAAAGAGATACAAGAACAAGTCTCAAGAGGAGCCCCAAGGTTCCAAGAAGAACTCCCAGAAGAAGAAGAACAAAGGAGAAATGAGCAAGTGCGCATATTGTAGTAAGGGTTATCATCCTGAGAGATCTTTTATGAAAAATCAAATTGACATGTTGACCAAACTCCTAGAGAAGAATAACGGCTCCCTTCCTGATTGCTCAAAGAAGAGGGAAGGAGGATCAAATCCAGAGGACAGAGAGAGAGTACATGCCTTGGTTGCTAGCACATCAAGCTCACCTAGCTTCATCATAGACTCTAAAGCTTCTAGACATATGGTTTCGACAAAAGAGATATTATCCTCTCTTGACATGTTGAAAGGTCCACCAATAGTTTTGGGAGATGACTCTCTCACTGATAGTTTGGGGAAGGGAAGGATTGATCTTGACCATGGTAAGTTCAATAATTTGTTGTATGTTCTAGGTATTGCCTCTAGTCTCTTTTCAGTGTATCATATGACTCATACTAGGTCTCCAAAGATGGTATCTCCCTTGATGAATTTGAAATCAATGAGATTTCAAATGGTAAAGTCATAGAAAAAGGTTTTGTAGATCACACTTTGAAGGTATACAAGTTTTCCCATTTTCTACCCTACTCAAACCCCTCTGCTCTTCGGATTCATGATAATGAAGCAAGCAATATCTCACATGAAATATTTGGCCATCTTAACTACAAGTATATTTCTTATTTGAGTGAAAAATCTATTGTCATAGGGTTACCAAAGATCAAGTTTTCTAAGGGAGTCTGTCAAGGTTGTATCCTAGGAAAACACCCAGAGCACAAGTATGAGAAAGCTAGTCATGAGAGAACCTTTGCACCTCTTGAGCTGATACACAGTGACATTGTTGGTCCACTCCCTCATATTTCCATGAGTCAATCCAATTATGCGCAGACCTTCATAGATTACTTTTCTAGGTATTGTTGGGTTTACTTCCTAAAGCATAAGTATGAAGTTTTTGACCTCTTCAAAGTCTTTAGAGCCTTGGTTGAAAACCAGTCTGGGAGGAAACTCAAGATCCTCAGATCTAACAATGGTGGCGAGTATTTTAAGTTTGAGTTCATTTAGTATTGTAAAGATGCAAGTATTCATATGCAGCATTCAATCCCTTACACACCACATCAAAATGGTGTTGCTGAGAGAAAGAACAGATCACTAAAGGAGATGACAACCTGCATGATGGAGGCTAAGACTTTGCCACCAAAGTTTTGGGTTGAGGCTATAAAATGTGCATCCTACATCTAGAATAGGGTGACTCATAAGCAGCTTGATGGTATGACTCCTTTTGAATCTTGGAGTGGGTGCAAGCCAGATGTGACTGATGTTCAAGATTAAGAACCCTTGTAACCTAGGATATGGGGTTACCAACTTACTACTAACCTTGCAGACAATCAGCTTTACCAGAGAATAGAAAGGGAATAGGAATAAATTCTTGACTTACCCATTTATTGACGATCGATCCAAGCTTGATTTTCTCCTGCTCCTCTTCTCTCCGAATCTTCCAAGGATGCACCTCTTTCATTTGTAAAGAGAAAATTCTCTAAGTACTATCTCATGCATGTATATATAAGAGGTTAGATAAACAATATGTCCAATACATAATCAAATATATTCATTAACCATGATACATGAAAGAGACTCAATACAATGTTGGAAGAAGAATTCTCTTTATTAATAATCAGTGAATGAGATAAGAATACAACCCAACTTCTGATACAAGGACTCTAAGTTCTACTGCTCCAAGAGTTCTGAAGATCTACCACCAGCATAACTTTGCTCTCCAATCTTGATTGATTAATGCCCTCCGCAAGGCCTCTATTTATACTTTGGGAAATAGAGTGATTTCAAAGGTTGGGGTGGTTGAAACAGTTGGGATAGATAATGATTAGGGCCTAACTAATCTCCATTAATCATGTTTTATATTTTTTAAGGTTGAATCAAGATGTACACGACTATTGATATAGGCAACCCGCGTATGACATGCGAGTTGCTTAAAGGAAACCCATGTACGCTAATTTACGTGGGTTGAAATGTAGATAGTCATGTACAGTACGTGAGTTTCAATGGAGATAGACATGTACATATGTGAGTTGTAATGGATATAGTCATGTTGCTCAACTCAACACTTAGAAAAATTATATAGCAAGCTAGTTCAAGGTTAAATGCATCCCAAGTCATGCCCATCTATAGTGTTTTGGAAAAATTCAATACTAATATGTCCTTTTGTGTACCAACATAATGAATGTTGGCACTCAGACGGAGAAGTGACATTTGGGTTGATAATATATTCCCCCTAATGTGTGAGGTCAGAGGGAAACGATGGCAGAAATACATTATAATCATTATCTTGGAGAACTCAAAAATCCAATGAAGCAGAGGAAGTACCTGAAACAAATACATAATAATGTCATATACAAAGCACATACAAAGTCATATCTGAGGATGCCATGTTCAATATACTGGAAAACTAGCTCCTTTACAATATTGGAGTACATCATATGATACGGGAACAAGACCACGTATATTACAAAGGTGGATTGAAGCCACAATATACAATGAGTCTTCAAAGATCTGGAAGCTGTGTAAATGATCACAACATAATTGTGTGCAACTTAGTCCATAGATATGAACCTAAGGTCTTCGTCAAAAATCCCAAAGAATGAGTACAATCCAGGCCATGTGAATAGATGTTATTGAAGTCGAACATGGATAGGATTCAACAGATTGTCAACCAATAGGTGATAATTGACAACTGAATCAAAGGAATTCACCAATAATAAAAGTGAATCCTAAGGTACAATCATCAAAAACTCTAGGTCTTTGTCCTCAGGAAGTGCAAATGAGAAACCATATTGTGAGGAGAAAGGAAATAGATCCTCCAACGAATCACAAGAGTGACTAGGAATTGGGTAAAGGAAGGGAAACACAAGCAATAATAGATAGGACAATGATGGAATCAGGATATAGATCAGATGTAGGGTTAAATCCTTGAACAGTGAGCACGACACAAAGATGACCCAATGCAGCTTTTAACTTTGCAAATAGTACAACTAGACTTATCTATCATGTAGGAGACATGATCAGATTCCCCAGGTATAACAAGCAAGAGGAGGAGTAAGAAACTCAAAGTAATAACTGAACTAAAAGTGAACACTGAGACATGAGTGTCGGAAAATACAAAGAGTGTTATGTTCAAGGAAGACATGCTCCCACTAACTGAGAACCAAAACAAAACTTCTTCCTTATCTTTCCTATTAAATGTTAACGAGTCCAGAAAATTCAACTGAAGTCTCTCTTCATTTTTTGACAAGCTTGAAGAGAAGAGGGAATAATGCTTGATAGTGTCACCGATTCATGGATTTTATGATCCCAAACTGGTACATGCTCACTTGGTGTTTTCATGTTTAGAGAGTCTGAAAACTCTGAAGAAGACTCCAAGGGGGGTCCTTTTTCGTCCAATTTAGTCTCTTGAGGCCGAAAAAGTATAAAATGTACCTGAAAAGAACTCTCTTAAATCCCATAGAATAAAAGGTAAACCTTTGTCGTACTTAGTGAAAAAGGTTAAATTACCACCTACCCAACGCTCCTTCTAGAGCAGAATATGGCTTGAATTTTTCGAGTTTGAAGGAAAGCAAGATCACTCGGAAAGATCCATTTGAGTACGAGAAATGGGGCTTACACCAATAAACTCGATGTTTTGTTCTTAGTGTTTAGCGAGCATGACAAAGACATGAAGTACACTTGAAATCTTTTTCATGTTTAGGTCCAGAGCATGAAAAAGAGAAAACTAAGCTCATACCGAGTGTTCCTTTTCCGTAAATTTAGTCCCTCAGGTATGGAAAATTGATAAAACTATACCTGAGAATACTCTTCTCAATTCTGCAGAAAAGAGAGTGATCCTTTCTCGTATTATTCCACATGGTCCAAGAAAGAGATAACCTACCACCAATGCGGATGCCCATTCACATATACTTAACGAGCTTGAATGGACAAGTTTACTCGGTAGTCAAGTCTATTTTGAGGATTTAGACCTAGGACTAAAGAAACTCCATAAATGTGGGGAGTCTTATAAAGGGATAGCTTGTAAAGAGAGACCAAAATGAGGCTCAATTTGGCGTGAAAAATAGCCAAGAATACTCCCCTGAACCTATGACAACTGTAGCATGAGTATTGAAAGATAATAAGTGGGTTCTAAACGAGGATACTCATGTGAGGAAAGTCCTATACATGGAATAACAATGGCATAAATGAGGTACTAATGGTTAAAAATACCATAGTCCATGGTCAAAGTGTTAATGCTAGGATTAAGATGGATTAGGTATAAATGCAAAATGCATGTGAAATGACCAAAAACCATACTATATGAGAAAAAAACAACTTTAAACAAACATAGACCTGTCACATTGAAGAAAAACGATATGGCATTAGTTTGATTTTATATAAAAAAATATGAACTATAGGGAAAAAACCCACTTTGAAAATAATATTTCTATAAATAGTTCAAAATATAAATCAAAACTCACCATTTGATTTTTTACCCAAACTAGACAAGTTTTACCCCTACCTTTGATTGCTCGGTGTGGAAAACTCAGTGGACAACTCTCGAAACCACAAGTGCCAGGTAAAACTACACTCCATGCCCTTTCATTTGATCCAAGAAAATTTAAATTTTTGGCAAAATTTGGATCTTTTTCGCCATCCTCAAAATAGTCACTCTATGTACCCGGGTATGGTATGTCAACAGTCATGTACATGCATTTTGTATGTAGGTTTCTCAAAGGCAAGTCGCATACAGTATGTGACTTATCCAAAGGACAGTCGTGTACACTGCACGAGGTAGAAAAAGGGTATGTAGGGCCAAAAAAACAAATTTTTATATGAATTTAATGGTTTATAAATGGCTTGTTGTCATATTGAAATATGGTGCTTGAGTGGAGGGAGAGGGAACATGAAGACATGGACAAAGAATCTCTACAATATGCCCCCACGGTAAATGCTTTACGGAAAAGTGGGTTACTAAAATTCTTCTGTACCTCACCTATGCGATCAAATGTTTTCCTACTAGAGTTTTTAATAAACTATTGGGATCACGATCTTGGTATGTTTGACCTTCAAGGTGAGTTTCTAGAGGTTACTTCGGAATATGTCTATTTTATCTCCAATTTATCATGACGAGGAGCTCCAATGAACTAGGAAGGTACCAGCAGAGGCGGTTACCTTCTAAGTGCATAGAACTACATAGATATATACTGCGAGCCTGGCACTCGAAACAGGGGTAGCTGCATCCCTATTGTTCATATTCACAGCTTGCCATTATAGGTGTTGGAGAGTACTATAGTGAGGGTTGCAGGGTCATCATCACTTCACCTTGCAACTCGGAACCAAATGAGACTTGTAGTGGACTATCTACAGGGAGCTCTATATGACTGGTGTTCGGGAGTAATCTTGATAATGAGGAGGTAGCTCTCTAATTGTAAAAGAGGCCAGTGGAAAAAATTTGGTTATTCTAGCATATTGGTGGCCTTTTTCTTTGAGAGGGTTCCTAGTTTGAGTCCTGTAGTACCACTACCAGTTCGTTCTCCACTTCAACCTAGACTAAGTCGATGGGGAGAGATCTTCCTCCACCAAGGAGGTGGTGGATCGGTTCAGAGTGTATACGAAGACGACTTATACTTTTGGTGGGAGTGAAAGTTACCAGCATTGGAGTAGTTTCCATATGCTAGACTAGATTTTCGAGGTGACACCAACCTTTTCCTCCCTCCTAGAGGATCATGGGGAGAGTTAGGTATTTTTGTTTTCAAGTTTTAAAATTTTTATGAATTTTAATTATAAATATATATACATATGTATAAGAGTTTTTAATCCTTTTAAAACATTAAAATGCAAATATTGGACTAGTCCTCCTTGCTAGACATCCATGCATGTCTCTGCATCCTGTGGTGGGAGAGGACTAGGGTTTGATTAGGGTTATTGAGGGAAATATGGAAAAGCTTACCCAAAGAGTACCTACATTATGCATTGAGCATATCCCTTCCACCATGTAGGAGCTAGTGGTTGGTATACCACCTATTTGGATACGCATTATGAGGTAGGTAGCTAGAGCAGTACTTGTATATATTGATGTCGTTGAGGCTGCTGCAGCCCAGGAGGCTGAAGAAGCCCGAGAGCAGGATGTTTAGGATGATTGAGGGGACCAGGGTGGTCAAGCTTAGACCTTGGAGCATTTTATGGACTTTGATCCATTTTTTGTATATTTTTGTATATTATACAGTTATGACTGGCTCTGAGGATCATAAACTCAACCTATCTATATGGACAGATATTCATACACACACACAGATATATATATATATATATATATATATTGTCGGTTTTATTTAGATGTGTTTTGTAATGTGTCTGCTATATATTTTTATGCAAGATGTGTTAAGTGCCAATCCAAGATACATTAGAGGAAATTTCAACTCAAAATGGGCCTCCTAAAAAAATTAATAAAATAATAGTTAAAATAATAAAATAATGTTTTTTTAATTTTGGAGGAAGAAAAGAAAAAAACTACTTTTTGTTTGTATTTTCGACATATCTCCTCATGTTTTTACTCAAATTTCGATCAAGAGAGCTCATTGGATGATGTCATCATCACATATTTTCAGTTATTTCTTGTTTTTGCGGTAGCGAGGTCCATCAAAAGTATGCTAAGTGGGTACTCATTGGATGCGGAATTTAATTTCGCATCCAACGAGCTCTCCCGATCGAAATTTGACTAAAAAGACGGGGAGATGTGTCGAAAATACAAACACAAAAAGTAGTTTTTTTTATGATACCTATCCCTAAATTTATATTTAAAAGGTGTTTAAGACCTATACGGTAATTCAAATTTAAAGAAATTTCATTGGCTAACACATGTTAAAGTTAAAAGCCTCATTTTGAGTTGAAATTTCCTCTAATGTAATTAGCATATGCATCAGTTAATGAATTTTGATTTCTTGGAATATGATTGAATGTAATAAACTAAAAATTTATTTCCAATAACCTAACTTGCATAAACTGACATAGTAAAATAGGGTTCCACACCTGATAAGTTTGATTGAGCTGGGAAACCACCATTTGAGAGTCAATTCAGACTTCTAGCTGAGTGATACCGCGTGACAAAGCATCCCATAAAAGCTTAATGACAACCCTAAAGTTTGGCCACATTATTGGTAGCAAGACATAAGCAAGCTCCTCCAAAGGCAAGTAGTTGTACTGAGGGTGAGTAAATGACCCATGCAACTGAAGCCAGGTTACAAGTGTGGTGACTGGCACCATCAGTGAAACCTACGAACCACTCGGAAGACATGTGTAACAACCAATAGATGGTATAAAAACACAAACCAACGAACTATTGTACATAAAAATACATACAATAAAAATACAAGAGAAAGAGCTAAGCCTAAGCATAGTACTTTTTCAAGTAGAGCCCATTTCTAGGCTCAGGTAGCTTATTCCCTTCAAAATCTGTCAATTCATATGCACCTTTCTTCAACACCTTGGACACGACATAAGGCCCTAACCACATAGACCTGAATTTTCCTACCCCCAGGGGTTCTTTGTCCTAATCCTAGAGCAAGACAATCTCCCCTTCAAAAAAAAATCCGAGGCTTAACCGATTTATCGTATTGGCTTTTTACCTTATTTTTATGAGCTTCGTTTGTTGTCAGGGCATCTCTACGCTGCTCATCTAGATGTTCTAAATGTAATAAACATTCTTCTAGATCAATCGTATCAGGTAACACATGAATATAAATCTTTAAGGACAGGATTTTGCATTCGACCAGGGTGACTGCTTCCACTCCGTGAACGAGTTGGAAAGGAGAAAACCGAGTAGCAGTTTTCACATTGATCCGATATGCCCAAAGTGCAAGATACAACATGATGTGCCAATTGGAATAGGCTGCATTAACAGTACATTTGAGAATAGTCTTCAAATTTTTATTTACAGCCTCAAATTAACCATTTTCTTAACGATAGAATGAAGATGAATTCTCTTGTCTAAACCCTAGCATAGTGGTCAGTTTAGTCATCATAGTATTTTCGAAGTGATTTCCATGGTCAGTGACAATCTCTTTAGGGATACGGAATCTTGTGATAATGGTTGAAAACTAAAAAAGATGTAGTTTCCTAGTCAGCTTTATAGGTGGGCATTGCCTCTTCCCACTTTGTGAAATAATCTACAGCGACAATGATATGCTTGTGCCCCCAACCTAGACTGGGTTGCACATCATGTAATCTATCTCCCACCGGCGTGAAGGGGCCAACTAAGATGACGGGAAATAATGGAGCAGGATGCAACCACATCTTTCTGTTGTAAAGCTAACAAGGATGACAGTGCTTCATGGATTCCACACAATATTTAAAGATCGTGGGCCAGAAATAACCAGCATGTAAGATCTTCTGGGCCATTGCTAACCCAGATAAATGATCCCCACACGCTCCACTATGGGCATCATTTAGGACAGTCTTTGCTTCTTAGTGGGTAATACATTGATGCAAAATGGAATCTATCCCCCTACAATATAAAGTATCTCCAATAATGAGGTAGTTCTTGGCATGTACACATAGTTTACGCCATTCTTCCCACGAGAAGGTTGTAGGGTACTTCAAAGTCTGGAGATAGATAAGTATATCTCTGTACCAGGGGTCAGAGGTGGAAATAAAAAAGATATGCTCATCTGGGAATGAGTCTTCTTCAATGGCTACATCTTCCTCTACTGAAAATTCTGCAATGAGCTCAACAAAAACTAAGGATTTCTTAGATTTGGAGAATTGGAAATCTAAGTCAAACTCCTGAAGAATGACTATCCATTTATTGAATTTCTCTCCAACTATCCATCAGGACAAAACATATCGGAATGGATTAACATTCGCCACTACCATCGTGGTCCTCAATAAGATGTAGTGACACAACCTCTGAACAACATACACAGCTACCAAGGCCAACTTCTCGACATGGGAATACCTAAGTTCAGGGCCGGCTAAAGCACAAATGAGATAGTAAATGACATGCTCTTAGATATTATCGTCTTCTTGGACTAGTACTACCCCTATGTTCGACTCAAATGTGACCAGATACAATATAAAATCTCGAGAGTAATATGGCGGGCGCAATAATGGTGCCGACAGCAAAGCTTTTTTTAATGCCTCGAATGCAATTTGTGCAATTTCATCCCATACAAATGGGGTGTCCTGTTTCAACATGCGCATGAAACCTTTAGTAATATTGGCATAATTTACAATGAAATGTCGAAGGAAGTTGGACTTCCCTTGTAGGATTTGAAGCTTCCTGATAGAATGAGGAGGAGGTAGATTTATGATGGCCTCAACTTTCAAAGGATCCACCTGAATGCCTTTGTTGGAAACAATGAATCCAAGTAGTCTCCCTGATTCGACATATAAAATGCACTTGTGGGGATTCAAGCGAATTTTGTAGTATCTCCATCGTTTAAAAATAAAATGTAAGTGATCTGGGTGATGGATCCTTTTACAAGAATGTGTTGGTAGATCATCAAGGTAGGGTTCAACAATGGCTTTAATATCATGAAAGGAAAAATCCATGGCCCACTGAAAGGTTTCCCCTGCATTTTTCAATCCAAAGGGAATTTTCTTGTACGTGAAGGTACCCCAGGGACAAATAAAATTTGTTTTATGTTGGTATTTCAGTTTAATTTGGATTTGATTATACCCAGAGAAACCATCCATAAACGAAAATATTTCACTTCCCACACATGCATCAATAATTTGTTCTATAAATGGCGTGGGGTAGTTATCCTTACGACAGGATTTGTTTAGATATTGAAAGTTAGTACAAATATGTATAGTCCCTTGCTTTTTGTCAACAGGAACAAGGTTGGATACCCATTCTGTCAAAGTTATGGGGTAAATGAAACTGGCTTTCAGCAGTTTCTCAACTTCAGCCTTAACCATTGCCGCTTTACGCGGGTTGACAGGTCTCAACTTTTGTCGAATGGGTCTAGCATTAGGGTAAGTTCATATTTCATGTTCAAATATTGATGGATCAATGTCTGGCATCTCCTCATATGACCAGTAAAATACATCACGAAATTGCTTAAACAAGGCTATATAGATCACAATCTCCTTTAGAGAGTAGTTCATGCTGATATGTACATTTTCCACAATGTTTGGTTTCGCAAAGATGTTGATAGGAATCGTAGTGGAAATGTTTGTTTTATTCCCCTCAACAAATATTCCTTCCCTTGGTAAGGGATTAATAGGTGTATTGACATCATCTTCTAGTCTCATATGGAACTCCTAGTTCTCGATCCTGCTTAACTATGGAAGAAAATAGGATCGGTGGTGAAGATCTTCGCAGATCCTATCTCGTCCGCACATGGCTTCTAGAATGGCTTCATCTGAAGGTAAAAACATATCTAAGCAATATCTAGAATGCAAAGAGTTCTCTTCCCAAGCAGGAAGATAGGCTTCTTACGGCTCCTCTGAGACTGTGAGAGGGACCAGAATGGGATCAACAAGGGTATGAACGATAGCGTGATAATCTACTTTCGTTACCGATAAGGGAAATTTAGGTTCATGGTGGGAAGGAAGAACCCAAGGATCTGTTCTATCAACAACCATTGCTATAGACTTCCCTACACTAGTAGAACCTATATAATTAATAAAAGCTAGAATATCAAATGTTCCCATCAATGATGCATACATTCTAGCCCCTAAGCTCTTTGAAGCAGGTCTAACCTGAAAAACCAATGGTACGGTGGACTCGTTAGTTTCCATGTGGCCTTTTTTAGTAAAACTGAGCTAGTCTATAGTAACCAACTTCCCTTCATGTGGAAACACTACCACCTGAAATACGGTCGATGCAATAGCTAACATGGCATAAGTCCAACTTCTCCCCAAGAGAAAGTTATAATCCAAAGGTGCATCATTCACTCTACCTCAACAGACACTACTTTCCCTGCCAACTTAATTTCAAAAGCCGGTAGGATACCATGTGGACGAAAGGACCTTCCATCGAAAGCAATAAGTAGGGTGTTTGATGGAACCATCTTTGGATATCCAAGAGCTTTCCAACAAGAGAGGGACATGATACATGTAGAAGCACCCTCATCGACAACTACCCTTCCAATGGTATTTCAACCATGGATGACATCTATCGATAAGGATACATGATATGGCAGGCAAATTTTGACATCAGACAAATTAAACTTTTCCAAGAGGCTCGATGAGTCCATACTACCTAAGGCTTCTAAGAGTGCATGTCGCTGTGCGGGACAACTCTGTAACACCTCTATAGTCGACATGGCACAAGGATTCTGGGCTAAATATTCAACAACAGAGTATTTTGCTACAGCCCTAGCATTACGAATGTGCAAGGTTTTCTTGAAGACACTTTTTGGTATCTTGGGAATAGGTTCGGTAGGCTTCTCAATCATGAGAGGGTTGGAAGTTTCACCTATTGACTTACCCTTCTCTGAAGCCTCTTTTCATAGTTCTTGTTCCTGGTTTGTAGTAAAGTCTTGGATCAAACCATGTTGATATAATTGGGGTCAGGAGCATTTGGGGTGCCCCCTGCTACATTTGAAGCTGAAGCTGAATTCTATCCTTGGGGAAAAGGATCCTTCAGGACAGCCAGTTGTTGGCCTTTTAACAGCTTCTGAGCTTGTTCCATAAGAGGACATAGATGGGTCAGGTGATCTCATGGCACAACTTGCATGGGAATTTCACCTTCTTCTTTTCTTTTTTCCCCCATCAGCATTGTTTGTGGGTTTTTGCTTGTTTTGGTTTCCCTCACCCTTTTTTCCTTTCTTCTTTTTCCCACCAGGCTGCTGATTTCCCTTCTGAGAGGCTTGTGCAAAAAAATTTGCATTCTAGGGTGAGGGGGAAACCTTTGCTGCTTCCGTCATATAATGTTTGACAGAGAACTCATGGAATTGTTTAGCCAAAGACTATACAGTGGGAGATTTCACAGAAACAACCACACCATCGGCATGGTGTCCAGGCTTAGGTTTCTCTACATTATGTGTTGGCCTTGGTGCTTCAAGGATAATTTCATATAGAATCCCAAACTGAGAATATATCAAATCTAGCTACTGGGCCCTGAGGATAGCTTCTTCTTCATTGGTCACTCCCGAAGTAGATACATTCTTAGATATATATGGCAATAGGGATTTAAGGAACCATTCTAATAATAACTTGGGAGGGATAGCGGCTTTGATAATGCTCTTTCATCTTCTCCACTCTTGGATGTGATCTGAAATATGAGTGGCCTTATTTTGCCGAAAGGTACAAAACAAGTCTGTCCCAAAATAGTATCAGACAGGAAGTTGGAAGTGACTGAAGAATATGTTAGCCAGGTTCCAAAAATTGTTAAACGCAGAAGAAGGTAATTCATTATAACATTTTGCTACAATACTGGTTAAATTTCTTTGGAATAGCCTCAATTGAACTGAATCCTCATTCAATGAGTTGGAAGAGCACCACAAATGGAAAGTGGTGACATGAGCTCTTGGATCATCACCAACTTTTCCTTCAAATTTTGGGATATCCGAGGGCATCTTGGTAGGAATGGGTGTCCAGGAGGAGTTTTGTCTCACTGGTTCATTCATTAGTTTTGAAAAATCTGGCAAGTTTAATGTTGCCAGAAAAGGGATCTTGGTTATAACCAGAGCACTAAAAGTACTAGCTTGTGGATTAGAGGGACTTGCCCCCATATTCCCATATGTGAAGGTAGGGTTCCCCCCTGTTACCGGTTGTGAAGTGGTTGGGATGCTTTGGAAAGGATTCCATCCATAAGCCAATGGATTGTTTATGTGTGGTGTAGTATATGAAGTTCTAGCTGCCCCAATTGAAGCTAGGGTTTGGAACACGGGACCAGGTATCCCTTTGTTGAAAAGTGAAAAAGGAGAGCTCATGAAAGGATCTAAAATGAGAGTTTGAAAAACTTTTCCGTAAGGATTAGGGTTTCCGAACTACACCCCTACATACGTAGGCATTGGGCCTACGTATGGAGTGGATGGGGGAATGTGCCCCCCATTCAGAGGAAAACCCTGGACAAAATTGGAGGATCCTATAGGACCACTCTGAGCAGTTTGTGTGAAGGAAGTATGAGTTGTAGGTACACTAGGAATCCCAATGACCATACCACCAAAAGTACCTACTAAACTTGTGGGATCCAGTGGTTAAACCACCTGGCTAGCTGGATTTGACGGTGTAGTAGATATACTTGTTCTAGGGTCACCTATAGGGAGGGTACCACCTTTTCAGCTGGAGCGGCTGAGGTGGAAGTAGAAGAACGTTCTCTTGCAGTAGACATTAATCTTCCCAAAGGGACACCAATCACGGGTGTATTGAAAGGATGAACCTGGATGATCATAGGATCATTTAAGTCAATTAGAGGTGAATTAAAGTTCCTTGCAAACTTGTCAACCTACAAGTCTTCTATCTCAACTGTGTTTAAAATAAAACGGTTTTCCCTAAGTTCAGGTTCACCCGAAACTTCACTAACTCCTATCAGTTCGAAAGAATCATCCATGTCCAATATCCATGTTTGAGGGGGAGTTGGAGGTTCCAATGTGATAAGCCGAGGAAGGTTTTGCATCCTTCGTGACCTTCTGAAAAATTGGTCCTCCATGATTGTAAATTTGACTCTTCACACCCTAAGGTTGGCTGAAAACATAGACAAACCATAGAGAAATCACTACAAAATTTCCTAAAGTCTCAACAATCACAAGGGATATAAGATATGCTTTCTTGAAGAAAGCTGAGAGATAGTTTCTTGGCATCCTTGATGAGGTTCTTAGGCACAAGTGAAGGAATCACCCACTACCCTCCTACACTTTAAACAAGGGTTACCTTCCAATCCCGTCCAAGGTGAACCAGAAATAGCCTTCCAATTTACCTGTGTATAAACCGTAGATGTCCAAGAGACTAAAGGATACCTTAACTATATCAATAGTTTGGGGGGACAGTCGCAAGTCTGATTCATACGCATGGGTATGGTAGAAAATCCCAAAACTCTGTCTAGGACAGAATCCCCAAATGCATAAAAACCTTGGTCTATGTTTTGACAAGGAATTTGAGGGTTATCTCCTCAGTCCAAGCCTCCACGTGGCCTCATGCTTAACTTGCATTTGAGAGGAGCTTCCCAGATACTATCAACACAGAGAAGGATTTACCTATTTATTGGCCAACTACATCTGAATTTAGGTACTTGTGGGGAGTTTACACTTCCTATCACATAATTCTAGCCTAAGCTAGTAGGTGTATGACCCTATAACACAAAACTTACTAATAAATTTTAAATTATAGCATTGATTTTAAGAGTTGTTCTTAGTCAGAGGGTAAGTGGCGTGAATGGCTATGATATTATCGACTTGATAAGAAAAGTAAAAAGGGTGTATAAAATGAATTCCAAAGAAAATTATAACTACTTAAAGCAAGCTTCTTTTTCTTTTTGTAAATATGAACTAATGAAATTACAACTAAGTAAGAGAAAGCTAAGACTTATTTTTTGTAATTTTTGAGATTTTATTCAAAAACTGAAAATAAAACTACAATATGCAATTCAAATGCAAATGTTTCCAATGCTTTCTTTTCACTTTTCAAACTCTTCAAAAATTACTATCCACCTAAATGTAAAAACTCTTGAGTATGCTTGAATAATCAGACTATAATGAAAGAAAAATAAAGTATAGCAGACTTATAAGAACCAAAAATCAACCACCTAAGGAAGATACTTGGAAAACACCTATCTTGGGAAGAAACAATGAATGAAATCCACTGAAATCATTAAAAGGCAAGTGACAAACCGAAACTACTTGGAAATAGTACGAGGTACAAGGTATCTCAAACCCTTATCACTGATTCAGATACACAGCACTAAACCTATCACCCAAACAGGATAATCCACCTCAAATTGCTAAAAGAAAGAAGATTCAAAGAACAAAATACTCAAGGGCTTACTGAAAAGCACAAAGTATGGTGCAGAGGGCTTTCAAACCTAGTGCAGAGGGCTTTCAAACCTACAGTGAAGTGCCAGTACTAAAAGACCCCAAAGCAAGGAAAAATCCAAATAAGATGCGGACAAGAAACCCTACCCAAAATTTTGCAGCTAAGATACATACGCGACTGTATAATAGAACAACCCATGTACTGTATGCGATTGTTCAATATAGAAACCCGCATGTACAGGCTTTTGTACACAGCTGTGTAGCATAGTAACCTTCGTACAGGACAAAAAAATTTCAAAAAAGAAAAAATTATGAAGGCCTCTAAAACACTACTGCAAGTCAAAACCAAGATATAAACCATACACTGAATCGAAGCAAAGACTAGGCAAGGATCTATAGGACTAACCCACAACAGGCTAGACTCCCTAGTGGAGTTGCTAGTTCTGTTGTTCAGGATTAAGCACCCTTGTAACCTAGGGTCTGGGGTTACCAACTTACTACTAACCTTGCATACAATTAGCTTTCCCAAAGAATAGAAATGGAATAGGAATAAATTCTTGACTTACCCATTTACCGATGGTTGAACGAATCTTGATCTTCTCCCACTCCTCTACTCTCCAAAGCTTCCAGGGATGCACCTCTTTCACATGTAAATAGAAAATTTTCCAAGTACTATCTCATGCATGTATATATAAGAGGTTAGATAAACAATATGTCCAATACATAATCAAATATATTCATTAACCATGATACATGAAAGATACTCAACACAATGTTGGAAGAAGAATTATCTTTATTAACAATCAGTGAATGAGATAAGAATACAACCAAGCTTCTGAGACAAGGACTCCTCTGCAACCAAAGGACTCTGAGTTCTGCTGCTCCAAGACTTATGAAGATCTACCACCAACATAACTTTTCTCTCCAATATTGATTGATTAATGCCCTCCCCAAGGACTCTATTTATAATTTGGGAAATAGAGTGATTTTGAAGGTTGGGGTGGTTGAAATAGTTGGGATAGTTAATGATTAGAGCCCAACTAATCTCCATTAATCGTGTTTTATATTTTTTAAGGTTGAATCAAGATGTACGCAACTATTGATATAGGAAACCCTCGTATGACACGCAAGTTGCTTAAAGGAAACCTGCATACGCTAATGTACATGGATTTCAATGTAGATAGTCATGTATAGTATGCGAGTTGCAATGGATATAGTCGTGTACATACATGAGTTACAATGGAGATAGTTGCGTACACAACTCAACACTTGGAAAAATTATATAGTAAGTTGGTTCAAGGGTAAATGCATCCCAAGTCATGCCCATCTATATATTTTTGGCAAAATTCAATCCTAATATGTCCTTTTGTGTACCAACATAAGGAATTTCAACACTCAAATAGAGAAGTGCCATTTGGGTTGATAACAGTGACCAATTTTAGGATTTTTGTCTCAAAGGCTTGGGCTAGAATTCCAACTAAAAAGAAGAAGGCTTTGCAGTGGCAAAGCCAAGAGTTCATATTTGTTGGGTATTCTAAATATTCAAACAAGTACAAGCTTATTAACTTGAGGACTAACAAATCTTTCATTGAAAGAAGTGTTCATTTCCAAGAAGAGCCTTTAGTACCAGTTGAAGTTAGAGAGTCTTCTTCACCACCAGATCCATTAATTGTAAGTGGAGAGAATAATGAGTTTGTTGATTCTAATATGTCTGATAATGATGATTTGATTGCATATCCTAACAGTCCTACAAGACCAAAATGGGCAACAAATACCATTCATGCAGCTGGGGAACTAGTTGGAAATCCTAGTGACACTAGGAGGACTAGATCTCAGTTTGAGAGGGCCCTTTGTGTGAAAGATCCTCTATTTGCTTAGAAGTGCTATCTGATGGTTGAATCATATCCATAGACATACGAATATGCATCAAATGATCCAAGATAAAAAAAATCCATGAAAGAAGAATTTAGCTTGCTCCAGAAGAACAACACTTGGGAACTGGTTAATCTTCCCCTAGGGAGGAAGCTAGTTCAATGTAAGTGGGTTTTCAAGACTAAGTTTGATGCTGATGGTTCACCTTTGAAATACAAGGAAATACTAGTAGCCAAGGGCTACTCACAAGTACATGGTATTGACTACAATGAAACCTTTGCACCAGTGGAAAATATGGACTCCATAAGGCTAGCTCTAGCCATTTCAGCTTCGAAGCAGTGGGAGGTACATCACATGGATGTGAAGTGTGCTTTCCTAAATGGATATATCACTAAAGAGATTTACATGTAGCAACTTGAAGGGTTTGTTTCTAATCCATATTTAGTGTGCAGGTTAAAGAAATATTTATATGCGCTCAAGCAAGCCCTGAGGGCTTGGTATGCCAAGATTGATGGATTTTTGCTATCACTGAGTTTTGTTCAATGCAAGTCTGATCCTAATGTCTATTTGAAGCTGATTCATGGTTCTTTGATGATTATTGTCTTGTATGTGGATGAACTTCTGATTACAAGAAGTTCAAAGAAAGAGATTGCCTCCTTGAAGGATGCAATGAACCATGCATTTTCTATGATAGATTTGGGATTATTGAGCCAATTCTTGGGTCTTGAAATTGCTCAATCCCAACATGTAATTAAAGTACATCAGTAAAAGTATGCTCTATATTTTCTGAACAATTTCAACATGAAAGATTGCAAGCCAAGAAAGACTCCCTTCCTTTCAGGAGCTAAGCTTGAAGAAGCAGTTAGTGTGGCTTCAAGATACATGGATCAGCCTCATGAGATCCATTGGAGAGCAGCCAAAAGGATCCTAACTTTTTTTCAAGGAACAAGAACTCATGAGATATTCTACAAAGAAAAATATAATCTTGATTTGATTGGGTTTACTAACAATGATTGGGCAGGTGATGACATAGATCGAAAGTCTACATCAGGATATGTGTTCATGCTTGCAAAAGGACCAATCAACTGGTCAAGCAAGAAGCAAAGTGCCATAGCACTCTCATCTATAGAAGCAGAGTATAGAGGAGTTGTAAATGCAGCAACTCAATGTTTGTGGTTGCAGGGGATACTTGGAGAATGTGGTTTCAAATCAGAGTTTTCAACTATTATCTACTGTGATAATCAGAGTACCATTTGAATCTACAATGATCCAGTTCAAAGACAGTGAACCAAGCACATTGAGATCCATATGCATTACATTAGACAGCTTGTGCATGATGGCACCATTGATCTACTCTTCTGTACATCTTCAGAACAAGTAGTAGACATCTTCACCAATTTTTTTTGTGAGAATAGCTTCAGCAATATCAAATCACTGCTGGGGATTGTTGATCATGCTGTGAAGCATGAATGATGAAAATATTTCGAATTTTTTTTTTCCCTATATATGTTTAAGGGAGGATTTTTCCAGAGGATTTTTTCCTCTTTCTTTGGTTGTATGGACAAGCAGTATGTAAAGGGTGACTAAGCCTTGTTGCTAGGCCCTATAGTTTTCTGATATTTACTCATAAAGTCAAGATTAAGGGGGGTGTTAGAATAATCAACCCATAGTTACCTACCTTAGACATTAATTTTAATTATTTTTGTCTTATTTCCTAGTTTCCTAGATTCCACTCTACGCTAGTTGCCTTCTACAAGTCCTAGAAGTCAACACATGCTAAAACTGAGTCATACAGTGCTTGGGAAACATCTTGGAAACCCAATTTAGCATGTTTTCTTTATTCCATATCCTCCAAAGCATATATCTAATTTTTTTGAAAAGCTTCCCGTTTTATTGAGATTTAAGGCAAAAGGAAAAGCTAGACTAGGTGTAGTTGATTTGTTTTTTTCCCACGTCATCCTCCCTTCTTTTCTCCTAATAAAAGAATGTATGAGTTGTGAAGTAAATCACATGGATGTGAAGTGTGTTTTTCTAAATGGACATATTAATGAAGATATTTATATGTACAAACCTGAAGGTTTTGTTTCTAATCCATATTTAGTGTGTAGGTTAAAAAAATCAATGTATGGGCTTAAGAAAGCCCCTAGGGCTTGGTATTCCAAGATTGATGGCTTTTTGTTCTCACTAAATTTTTTTCAATGCAAGTATGATCTGAATGTCTATTTAAAGCTGATTCACAGTTCTTTTTTTATTATCATTTTATATCTGGATGACCTATTGATTAGAGGAAGTTCAAAGAAAGATATTTCCTCCTTGAAGGATGCAATGAACCATGCATTTTCCATGGCAGATTTGGGATTGTTAAGCCAATTCTTGGGTCTCAAAATTTCTTAATCCTAACATGGAATCAAATTTAATCACTACAAGTATGCTTCAGATCTACTCAACAAGTTCAACATGGAATATTTCCAGCCAAGCAAGACTCATTTCCTTTCAATAGTTAAGCTTGAGGAAACAGGTTCTTCTCCTTTGGTTAATAACACACTGTATAGGCAGTTTCCTTTCAATAGTTAAGCTTGAGGAAACAGGTTCTTCTCCTTTGGTTAATAACACACTGTATAGGCAGTTGATTGGGTGTTTTCTTTATCTTACACATACTTGACTTGAATTATCTTATGCAATTACTGTGGCTTAAATATACATGGATCAGCCTGATGAGATCCATTGGAGAGAAGCCAAGAGGATCCTAAACTTTTTTCAAGGAAGAAGGACTCATGGGATTTTCTACAAAGAAAAATATGACTTAGAGATAGTTGGATTTACTGACAGTGACTTGGAAGGTGACAAAACAGATTGAAAGTCTACTTTAGGGTATGTGTTCATGCTTGAAGATGGTCCAATCAGCTGGTAAATTATGAAGCAGAGTGCCATATCACTCTAGTCTACAGAGGTAGAGTATAGAAGAGCTGTGAATGAAACTACTCAATGTTTGTGGTTGCAGGGGATACTTGGAGAATGTGGGTTCGAATCATAGACTTCCACTATCACATATTGTGACCTAAAGAATGATTTGAATCTCCACTAATACAGTTCAAATAAAGCAAACCAAGCACATTGAGATCCATATGCACTATATCAGGGATCTTGTGCATGATGGTACCATTGCTCTACTCTACTGTGCATCTTTAAAGCAAGACATAGCAAACATATTCACCAAGGTTTTTTGTGAGAAGACCTTCAATAATCTCAAATCACTGCTGGGGATTTTTTATCATGTGGTGATGTATGATTGATAACAATATTTCTAAAATTTTGTTTCATGTCCATGTTTAAGGGAGCATTTTCCCACTGGGTTTTTGTCTCTTTCCTTGGTTGTCTGGACATGCAGTATGTAAAGGGTGACTAGTCCTTATTACTAGGACCAATAGTTTTCTGATATTTACTCATAAATTTAGGCTTAAGGGGGGGTGTTAGAATAATCAACCCATAGTTACCTACCTTAGACATTAATTTTAATTATTTTTGTCTTATTACCTAGTTTCCTAGATTCCACTCTATGCTAGTGGCCTTCTACAAGTCCAAGAAGTCAACACATGCAAAAAATGAGTCATGGAGTGCTTGGGAAACATCCTAGAAACCCAATTTAGCATGTATTCTTTGTTCCAGATCCTCCAAATCCCATATCTTCTTTTTCTAAAAAGATGCTTGTTTTATTGAGATTTAAGACAAAAGGAAAAGCTAGACTAGGTGTAGTTGATTTGTTTTTTGCACACATCATCCTCCCTCCTTTTCTCCTAATAAAAGACTGTATGATTTTTATTTCCATCCCTTATTATCTTTCCTACTTGACTTAGTCAATTCATGAGCATCTTAGTAGATTTGGAAACTGCTTTATGCACCTATGGGGGATTTGAATAGATTTAGTAAGCCTACTTTTTGACCATTTTGAATGGCCTCCTTATGCATTCAAATATCTCATGCAATTATATATTGCAGCATCCTATTACTTCATATGGTTGGATATTGTACACTTATTGAATACATATCAATCTTATGCTCCAATTTCAGTCTCCTTTGGTGTGAATTTTGCATGTGTGATTAGCAATTTTGTGAGTGTAATTGTTCTATATATTGGGTTAAATTTCCACAATATGCACTCAACTTCATAGATAATTATTCCAGTTATTGATGGGCCTACTTCTTAAATCACAAGTCTGAAGTTTTTGACCTCTTAAAGGTATTTTGAGTGTTGGTTGAGAACTAGTCTAGGAGTAAGCTCAAGATCCTTGGATCTGATAATGATGGAGAATATGTCAAGTCTAATTTCATCCATTATTGTGAGGATGTAGGTATCTAGATGCAGTATTCTATTCCTTACACACCCAAAAAAAATGGTGTTTCTAAGAGAAAGAATAGATCACTCAAGGAGATGTAAACTTACATGATGGAGGCTAAAAATTTTCCATCAAAGTTTTGGGATGAAGCTATAAACTGTGCATCCTATATCCAGAAACACAATCGAGATGTGACCCATTTCAAAATTTTTGGCTCAAAGGCTTGGGCTAGAATTCCAACTAAAAAGAGGAAGGATTTGCAACCCAAAATCCAAGGGTTCCTATTTGTTGGGTATTCTGAAGATTGAAAAGGGTAAAACGTGGTCAACTTGAGCACTAACAAATATTTCATTGAAAGAAGTGTTAAATTTGAAGAAATTCCTTTAGCAACAGTTGAAGTTGGAAAGTCTTCTTCATCACCACAACCAATGATTGTAAGTGAAGAGACTAATGAGTTTGGAGATTATAATATTTCTAATAATGATTATTTAATTACAAATCCTAACAGTCATACAAGACCAAAATGGGCAGCAAGGACCATTCATGCAGCTGGGGAACTAGATCGGAATCCTAGTGACACTAGGATGACTAGATCTCAATTTCAGAGTGCCCTTTGTGTGAAAGATACACTCTTTGTTGAGAAGTGTTATCTAATGGTTGAATTTGATCCTCAGACATATGAATATGGATTATATGATCCAATATGGAAAAAATCCATGAAGGAAGAATTCAGTTCACTCCATAAGAACAACACATGGGAACTAGTTGATCTCCCCCCAGGGACAAAGCTAGTAAAGTGTAAGTGGGTTTATAAAAATAAATTTGTTGCTAATGGTTCACCTTTGAAATATAAGGAAATATTGGTAGATAAGGGTTACTCATAAGTTCATGGTATTTATTACAATGAGACCTTTGCACCAGTGGGAAACATGGACTACATAAGGCTAGCTCTAGCCGTTGCAGCTTCAAAGCAATGGGAAGTAAATCACATGGATGTGAAGTGTGCTTTTCTAAATGTACATATTAATGAAGATATTTATATGTAGAAACCTTGAGGTTTTGTTTCTAATCCATATTTATTATGCAGGTTAAAAAAATCAATGGATGGGCTTAAGAAAGCCCCTAGGGCTTGGTATGCCAAGATTGATGGCTTTCTGTTCTCACTGAATTTTGTTCGATGCAAGTATGATATGAATGTCTATTTGAAGCTGATTCATGGTTATTTAATTATTATTGTTTTATATGTGGATTAACTATTTATTAGAGTAATTTCAAATAAAGATATTGCCTCCTTGAAGGATGCAATGAACCATGCATTTTCCATGGAAGAATTGGGATTGTTAAGCCAATTCTTGGGTATCAAAATTTATCAATCCTAACATGGAATCAAATTTAATCACTACAAGTATGCTTCAGATATGCTCAACAAGTTCAACATGGAAGATTTCAAGCCAATCAAGATTCATTTCCTTTCAGGAGTTAAGCTTGAGGAAACAGATTCTTCTCCTTTGGTTAATAACACACTGTATAGGTAGTTGATTGGTTGTTTGATTTATCTTACACATACTCGACCTGACTTATATTATGCAGTTAGTGTGGCTTAAATATACATGGATCAACCTCATGATATACATTGGAGAGAAGCCAAGAGGATTCTAAACATTGTTCAAGGAACAAGGACTCATGGGATTTTATACAAAGCAAAATATGACTTAGAGCTAGTTGGATTTACTTAAAGTGATTGGGAAGGTGACAAAACAGATCGAAAGTCTACTTCAGGGTATTTTTCATGCTTGAAGATGGTCCAATCAGCTGGTCAATTAAGAAGCAGAGTGCCATAGCACTGTCATCTATAGAGGTAGAGTATAGAGAAGTTGTGAATGCAGCTACTCAATGTTTGTGGTTGCAAGGGATACTTGGAGAATGTGGGTTCGAATCAAAGAATTCCACTATCATATATTGTGAACTAAAGCACCATTCTAATCTCCACTAATACAATTCAAAGAAATCGAACCAAGCACATTGAGATCCATATGCACTATATCAGGGATCTTGTGCGTGATGGTACCATTGCTCTACTCTACTGTGCATCTTCAAAGCAAGACGTAGCAAACATCTTCACTAAGGTGGTTTTTGAGAAGACCTTCAGTAATCTCAAATCACTACTGGGGATTTTTTATCATGTGGTGAAGTATGATTGATAACAATATTTCCAAAATTTTGTTTCATGTCCATGTTTAAGGGAGGATTTTCCCACTGGGTTTTTTCCTCTTTCCTTGGTTGTATGGACATGTAGTATGTAAAGGGTGACTAATCCTTATTGCTAGGACCTATAGTATTCTAATATTTACTCATAAAGTCAGGATTAATTGGGGGTTTTTAGAATAATCAACCCATAGTTACCGATATTTGACATTAATTAATCATTTTTGTCTTATTGCTAGATTCTTAGATTCCTCACTATGCTAGTTGGCTTCCACTTGCACCTAGAAGTGAACAAACGCTAAAACTGGGTCCTGGAGCACATTGGAATCATCATGGAAAAATTTTTAGCAACACTTATTTTATTCTAGAATAGTAAAATAATAGCTTTTCTTTTTCTAAAAGCTGTGTTGCTTTACAGTTGTTTTAAGGTAAACGGGAAAAGCTAGTCTAGGAGTAACTGCCTTGTTTTTTTCCTTCACCATCATCCTTATTTTCCTCCAACCAAAAGCATGGATATGATATCTTTCCATCACTTATCATCTATCATATCTGATTCATCCAATTCGTGAGCATCTTCTTAGATTTGGAAAGTGTTTTATGCACCTATGGGGGATTTGACTAGTTTTAGTTAGCCTTCTTTTTTACCAATTCGAATATCATCCTTATGATTTTGAATATATAAAGAAATTATATATTTGTATAGCCTATTAATTTATGAGTTTGGCTGATGTCCACTTATTCAATACAGGATTGTGTTATGCTCCAATTTCAGTCTCCTTTTGTGTGAATTTTGCATGTTTGATTAGTAATTTTCTGAGTGTAATTGTTCTACATCTTGGGTTCAATTTACACATGGTATCAGAGTCCTTGTTGCATGATTTTTCTCCTTCCATATTTTTATTACAGGTTCGACATCATTGACTGGGAGTAAGTAAGAAACCAACCAACCCGCGCATAAATTGGGTTCTCCCTTTTATAGACTCTTAGTTGTTGTAATTAGTCAACTTCATTTTATTAGCCAATAGGATGTCATTCCTATTCTTGTTCATTTCAGTTACAACTGTCAGCAGGCACTATCAGACCAAAATAAAAAGATGCTTTATTCTCTAAAGCATGTGCAATCCTAACTGACTTCTTACCCATGATATCTCATGGTGTCCTTTTCAACCGCTGCACATATTCTTCTATCATGGTTGCTTCTATCGAGGTTGATATCATCACATCTTCCCTTATGTCATGAAATATTTCCTTATGGCTTCTTTTGTCAAAACTTCCATTCTACAACTAATTCTTGTATCATAGCTCTTCCACTCACAGTTTCTTTTGTCGCAAATTCATCTATTGTTTCTTCTTCTATCATAACTCTTCCTCCATTGCAGCTTCCTCTATCGCATGACCAGACTCTTCATATTTCTGAGCAGAATTCTAATCAAATTCTTCCTACCTTTTCCTAGGGACAACAAGACCCCAACACTCACATCTGGATCATCCCAAGCCATGCCATGTTATTCTGAATATTTTGTTGTTTTGAATACCTTACTTTGAAAACTGGAAGATTTTCACTATATCCTATCTTTCTCGTTGCACATCTTTTTTTGCCTGTTGCAAATTTTCCACAAGGTCGAAACTGATGTGTTCTAACGTTGTAAGTCCCAAGGACTCTAGTACTTGTTGCACTTTCTTGTGTACAAGATGAATAATTCCTATAACTCTTTCTGCTTCGGCCTACAATTCTGTGACTTTGTCATTCCTTTGTTATTTTTGACTTCGCAACGCTCCAACTTGCTGGTGTAGTTTCTTCATCTTAATAGCCTTATCCATTTTCTCTATTAAGGGGAATTTCTTCATCTCATTCTTAACTTGATTTTCCTGTGTTTCAACTGCTCTGAGAAACTTGCTCAATTGCATTGGCACATAGTTGATCTTCCTCTTCTATCTTCTTCACAGCCTCTATTGTTGTCTTCCTTCTTTCTTCAAGTATTGAAAGGTTACTTCTTTAGAATGTTAGGACCTATGAGAGAAACATTCATCAACATCACCAAATATATCTTGAGCTTCTTGTAAATCTCATTGACATCACCAAATATATCTTGTGCTTGTTGTAAAGTTGAGGGCGACAGTACTGTAGGATCTCATCATTATTTACCATTACCCAAAGTAATTTTTGGAACAACTTATTTTACCAAAGGATACTTTTCATTTTGGAAATTCTGATATTGGGTGCATCAAGTGGTTTTGGCGGGATATAACACATATTTCATTAAAAATGGAAATATTTTATTACAAGAAAAACCCCAAAATTGATTTTTTATTTTATTTTGGAATTCTAAATCCATTGTTTAATTCCATATTTAATGAAATATGTGTTATATCATCTAGTATCCCAATTTCAACCGCTTCCTCTTCATCTCCCAGCAGTTTTGTTGTTGGTGCTTTCTTCTTACAGTTACAAAAGAGCTTCGCCATTGACGAACCATGTGGGTCTTGTGTCAACCTTAATTGAGGGGCGAATGGAACGTCTCCAACTTCTTCTACAACCATGGACTATGGTGGAACATATCTAGAAGTGTCTTCCATAATGGGTGTGGGTGATGCAGTCATGACACCAGATTCTGCAACTGTTCTTGTACTTGAAATCGAAATAACCATGCTCGATGGAAAACTCACTTTGTCTCTTATAGTTATAGATGTAAATGGAATACTCTGTCTCAAATGCAGCAAAATGAACTGAAACTTGGTCTTCAATGGTGACAATTCTTAGTCATTTAATCAGTCGATCTTTCACAGCAGTAGGAAATTAATGGAAAGGTAGATGTCATTTTCGTCACATAGGTTGATCATCCAAATCATTATGACAAAAATTATATGCATGCAACCACTCTCTTGTCACATAAGTGGTATTTATTGGGTAATAGAGATGGAAGTGACCAAAAATTATGCAACAAAAATGTAACACCCTAGTTTTGACCCCGTTTTCATTAAAGGTATATGATGTATATATTGTAATTAATCATGGTGCAGAGGTAAAGGCAAAATCCCCACCATCAATTTGGTTGTGTTATGTTCGATGATTGAAATTGTTGCCGATGGTATATCATGATATATGGCACATATTAGTTTTAGCATCATGTAAATATACATATTTAATTAAAATAAACCCCAGCCAGGTATGTCAATGCAACCATAATGAAAAGGGCATGATATTCCCAAGGATAAGGGGGGGAATTGTTAAACCTTGAACCAATGGGGAAAAAGCCATGTGTCAACCACCCATTTAAAACTGCTGATGTTAGTTGATGGCAGTTATTGCTGGGGAATGGAGTGTGGCAGGACTGTTAGTCCTTTCCCACATGCACACTCGACTAGTAGGTTGACTCTCACGTTGGAAGGAAAAACCACTAGCACCATCACTCCAGGGGGACTCTCCCTTCTCTCCACTACGCCATTCTCTCCATTGTTAGATCATCCTCACACATTGATTGGGGATTGCTGATTTTTGTTCTCATGTAGCAAGCCGAGGAGCCGTTTCTGTCACCACAATTTCCCTGTGAAGGATGATTTATGATTTTGCTACTGTGTGTATGTGTTTCCATGCTGATTTCCGGATTGTGTAGTTTTTTCATCACTTCATTTGTTGATCTGGGGTAGTAGTTTCCCCATGTTGTTCATTTGTTGTGATTTCATTTCACATCTTGGAGCTGTTGTATATTGCTATTGAGTCATTTTGGCCATGATAGGGCCAAGAATGACTTAGGAATTGATTTCCCCTGTCCAAGCGGTGAATAGCTTCTTTGGCTGCGTGTATGCAATGGTTGGTCTTCGGACTGTGTTGGAGTGGGGATGAGGGCTTGGTTTACTTAACAAAACTAGTGTGTTTGGGAACCACACAAACAGAGCTATATGGTTGTCTTTCTTCTCCACAACCCTTAAATAGAACTGGAAGGGAGGTCAGGGCCTGAGGGACTATGTAGCAGAGAAGGGACTTATTTCCTTGTGTTGGGAGTGTGTGGGTGTTCTAGAAGCCAGGATAGTTCTGGTGTAGGTGTCCTTAGCTCTTCAATGATCTCACCAGCTTAGCATTTATCCTTTCCTAGCTCTTGGATGGCCTAATAAACCCAACTGTGTTGGCTTGGCTAATCCATTGTTTTCCTGATAAACCCAACTGTGTTGGATTGGCTGTTCTGTTGTTTTGTGTATCCTTGGCTATGTTTAAGCCTGATTGTTCATTATTCCTTGGGGAATCATGCCCAGCTTAGGAATGGAAGCATTGTTGAGAGATTAAGGAGCATGCTAGCCTATGGTTGAGTGGAATGCTGCAACGACGTAGCTAGTTGCGGGATGAGTTCTTTATAAGATAAGTATTCTTAACCATTTCATTTATGCGATCGTGTTTACTATTAATGAATTATAATGAACATGTTTGAATGAATGAATGTATGTTTGCTTCCACTATGTATTTGAATGATTATGCATCTTAGCATGTTTTATGTTCAATCATTTCAGTTTTATGTATGTTCATGTTCATGGGGGCAGTTCTACCTAGATGGTTAATGTGATGGGAGTGTCCTCTTCACTGGACGGAGTGTTGGAGATGCTACAGTATGGTATCAGAGCTCTGGTTGCAACATGGGCCTAAATGGGCCATGAAAGGCCAGTTAGAAGAGGTAGGTTTGCAAAGTGCAGCAGGAAGAAATTTGTGAATGATAAAAAATTTCATTGAAGAAAATGTTTCTAAGGGACAGAACATCAGCGCATCGAAAGACTCAGTGGGAAGCCCTTCCAATGCAGCGAGTAGCTACTGAAAGGCCATCCGATATAGACTTGACCATCAGCGAAGCTTAGTCAAGTTGATTAGTGATAATGAGAATATGTTGGAGCTGATGCATCGACAAGAATCAGTGGATTGCGCAGCCGACGTGGAACCGGAGAAAGAATTTTCTAAGTGCTCATCGGTGAAACTTAGTGGAAGTGGGAGCCGCGGTTTCAGTGGAGATCAGCCAAAGACCACTGAAATGCTAGCTCAATACAATTGAAGAAACACCCAATTTTGAATTTTGGTGTTAGTAGAGGAAAGAGGAATTCAACGAGGGATAGTTAGATGGATCGATGAAATCTAGAGGATAAATTAGCCGATGTGGCGACAGGGAAATTTCAAAATTTTGTCTAAGTGTTGAAACATATCGGCGACGGTGGAAGTCAGTTGATGAGATCACCGATGGACGTCATCAGAAGACATTAGAAGATCGAACTGTCGATGAACATCGAAAAATTTTAGTTGTTCATACGTCCACCATTGCTACTAGCGAGTGAACTATCCTTCCGATGGATAAAGGCTTCAACCGTCGATGCCACAGTGATTAGTACTTTCGACAACCGGCAAGGAGAAAATTTGAAAATTTTGTTTAAGTATAAGTTCATCAGAAAGTTATTGAAGATCGGACCACCGATCAAGAACGTTAAAGGTTTGAGAACCCATCATTGTGGCATTCTAGAACACTATCCAACCAATGGTTAGTAGGCCCGACAACCAATAATGTCCGTGGAACCCGCAGTGAGATCACTTTCTGTCATTGCGGCTTCCTAGGAGACTAATCGTTTGACACAATAACGTAGCCGATCACCGACACAGAGGAGGTAATTTTCTATTTCAATTGCCGCAATGACAGGAAATATAGTGACTTGGATCACCAATGTGCAGAGGGTTAGTCCTTCTGAGATAGGCTTGTGGCCGCAAAAGACACAAAAGGTTTATTGGCTGTCGTTGCAGAAGCTGAGATGACTAGCCACCCGACCACCGATGTAGCGCATAGGCTGGTTTCATCGCCGATTAGGTTCGGAGAGTTGGATACAGATCTAATACCGCAGAAGCAAATAGGTGAACAGTCCTTCATGTCATCAATGCTGATCGGAAGTTTGGCGATTTTCCCGCCGAAACGCTGGAAAATTAGTGTAGAAGAGACCCGATGAAGAGAAGGAAAATTTGGGTTTTTCAAAGTGGAAATTTTCTTAGCAAATTCCAATTGTTTTAGCATATTTTAGTGGACTGTCAGTGGATTATAGGGTTGAACATGGGGGAGAGGAATTTTTTTTGTTTTAAGCGAAATTGTTGTTTTATGAATTCTAGAAGAGGAAGGTAAGTAGTTTTGATTTATATTGATGATATGCATCTAACATTTTTCTACTAACACAATTGTAGAATTATAGACACCTCCAAGAAGTAGTATTCCAGGTAGAACAGTGTGGTAAATCAAGAGGTGGTTCAGTCATGAGAACCCATGATGGGTATGATGCTCAGGATTCCTACGATCATGCGATAGATGCCATGGGAGAAAATGATTGTAATAGAAATGATGACATAGAGTCTAATGGAAGGATATTCCAAGAGACACCGTTAGATGTTGCATCCACCATGAGAAGCTTGGTTAAATCCCAGGAAGAGTAGCATCAGTTGAATGCTGCTATGTTACAGAGTTTGATAGATTTACAGAGAAAGATAGATTATGGACGAGGTAAATCAATACCAGAAGGTAGTAAGAGTAGCACTAGGAGAAGGAGAAGGACTTCTAGTGGATCATCTGATTCTGAAGAATCCAGCGGAGATACAAGTTCACCTTCTCGTAAAAGGAAAAGAAGAAGGCACCATAGGGATCTCTCTCGAGGTGAATTTAGGAAAGCTAAAACTCCTACATTTGATGGTGAGGTAAAGACTGGACAAGAGGCTGAATCTTGGATTCTTGGGATAAAGAAGTAATTTCAAGTGCAGGATTACTCGGGAAACATGAAGGTAATAGTTACCATATTCAATCTGAATGGCAGAGCATCCATTTGGTGGGAACACTTCAGGAAAGTAAAGAGGATCAGTGAAAGGAAATTGAAGTGGAAATAGTTCAAGAAATATTTCAGGAAAAAATACCTCTCTGACAAGTATTATTATGACAAGATTAAGGAGTTCCATGAGATGAGATTGGGACAGCAGACCGTGGATGAATATGCATATAAGTTCTTGGAATTGTTGAGGTATGGCTGGTACATTAGAGAGGAAAAAGTGAAGGTTTGGCAGTTTCTGAGTGGATTTCCTTAGTCTTACAAAGATAGAATTGAGTTTTATGAACCAAGATCTCTTGAATAAGTGATAAGGAAGGATAATTATTTCTATGAGCAAAGAAAAGGTAAACCTGATTACCATAAGGCATGGAATGACAAGAAGAATGAGAAGTTTTATCAAAGGAAGAAAGGATTCAAACCCTCTAGATTTAGGAATTAACAGAAGTAGACATCCCAAGATGCAAGTAATCTAGTTGGAGTGATAGGTGGAAAGCCTAAAGATCCACCATAGAATAGAGGATCGCTTCAATGTTGGAGATGTGGAGGACCCCACATGCGCAGGACTTGCCCGCTTGAGAATGAGAGTGCAATTCCAGGTTATAACATTCAAGAAGCAGAAACAGTGGCACAAGTAGCAAGGGAAATCCCTAGAATTTATGTAGCACTGGAGAACCGCCAAGTAGATCACCAGTCATCTATGGTTGAAGTAGTAGGTAAAATTGTTGAACAATCTGTTTCTATTTTGATTGACCCTGGTTCTACTCACAATTACATTACTCCTACAGTAGTGGAGATTTGTGCTTTTAAGAAGGTAAAGAATAGAAAATCTTGGTTAGTTCAGCTAGCCACTAGAACTAAGAGAAAGGTTAGTGAAGTGGTAGAGAAATGTCCATTGGTCATGAATGGATTGGTCACTTGNTCTACTGCTTGGTTCCTATCGAGCACCCAATATGCAAGTGAATTACAAATAACATACAGAGTGTATAATATTTATTGTCAACCCAGGAAAGTCTTGTATTTCAAGGATAACATGCACAGTATATGCTTAAACATGAAATCACTATAATTGAACAATACTATCCTCTATTCGGCTATGCTCATCCCAAGAATCTACTTAATCCAGTTATCTTCTAAGCAATGCAATCACAATTACCTTCTTCTATGCTTTGATCTAAGAATGAAAAGACAAAAGTCATATCTAAATTACAATTGTAGATGAAAGGAAATCATATTCACATCACTTAATGATTAACTCACCTATCCAATCCAATTGTCCTAGGAACCCAAAACATAAATTAAATATTGATCTAGGAATTCAAAACACAGAGATTGAGTTTGGCTATTCTAGGAAACTGAAGTGCAGGAATGAAATTTGGTAATCATAACAATTAAAGACAAGCTGCAAAGATTCATTGAAATGACAACTAAAAGATCTAAGGATGAACAAAGTTGTTACAGTTACCACACGAATTGCATAAGGAATAATTACCTACTCAGTCGACTATCACACTATGCCACTACAGATGTCCAAGGAATGCAATCACAACACACTGTAAATCCACACTTGTTACAAATTCTTATGAGGAAATAAAATTAGCATAACATCACACGACGAAGGAATTGAAAAGTCTTAATTTAACTCAGCAATCCCTATGGAAGGTGGGCCCAACCTTCACACAGAGATGATGGTTGAACACACGTAAAAACCTTTAGATCAGAAGTAACTTTTTGTATTAAAAGACAAAGTGATTACACAACACCTCCTCATAGCTAATACAATGAATTGATGATATGTTCAGCAACCCCTGGCTCGAAACAGTTCTCCATATTTATAACATGTAGATCATAACATCCTATCCTATTATGGGGCAGCCATGAAGATCTCTAATATTCAGGCACCCTAAATGACAACAGCTATTACAAACATGGCAGGATGAAAAATAGGAAACATAGGAAAACTGTTAATCGCCCCAAGAGTGACGATATCTTTAGATTATGGCTACACACAAGAAACAATGCACTGTTGACCTCCAAGTCTAACGCATTCTGTTACAGCTATCTTGACACAGCTTCCTCCAGGACATCGCATTGGAACCGCATTCCTTGGGTGATGATAAGGTGGATGGGGATCAGCTTGAGTGGTGAATGCCCATCCTTTTTGTAGCTTGTTCGGCCCAATCTTCCTGCAGTCCACATTCCTCAAAATACCTCTATAAACCATAATATGTTAGCACCTTGAGAGATACGAAACCTCAATTATCACAATCATAAGTATTAATAAAATAAAACAATGACCAATCATACCTTGGTGGTTTGAAGAGTAAAGTGGGGGTAAACCGTTCAATTGGCATGCTCAATGGGGTAAGATAGAAAAAGAAGAGGTAATTAAGGGTGGTCAAAAGAGGCCATTTATGGGCCCAACATCTCCCCCCAACTGTCCTGTTGCATGTCCTCATGCAACAACCTCCACTACTCTGAATTCGAATCTTGCACTGAGCTCTGTTCATGGAGAGAAGAGAATTTGTAGGGGAACTCAGGCATCTCTTCTTTTTCTATGAACCCTCTGTGAGCAATCCAATATCTCCAACATCGCTGCTCCTCTACCTTGGTTAGTGAAAATTCCATACTATATGGTTTTGTCGACCACCAGATGAGGGAAAATTTAAATTTTAGACCCAACCAATTAACGCCACATTCCCTAATACATCCAACATAACCTTCGACCCTAAAAAGTGCTTGTTCAAAATTCCTAAAATAATAGGGGTCTCGACTTATGAGTATAGGAGAGGAAGCCTGCCATATGTGCTTACTTCCTTCCAACACTTCTTGTTGGTGTATAGAAATATGGTTGGTACAAGTAGAAATCACTTCCTCCTATAGTTCCATTATGTGTTGAGTCTAGATGGGACATGAAATTAAACTCCTATATAGAGCAAGAAGAATACCCAGATTCTGAGGCTCACTTTGAACCCACAGGTTAGAGTGAGTTTCATTGTGAGAAAAGGTTTGAAAAGACCTTTACCACTGAGCATGATTGCTCACAAAAGAAGCAAAGGCCCTCAACTGAACATCCCCTGAAAAAGGGGCAGGATTTGAATGGCGGTCCGGAGGGAAAGCCATCTCATGCAAATACAATTCACACAGCAAATCTTGATCTTCAAAATTACTTCTTAAAAATGTTTTCAAAAATTTTGTTGAGCTCGTTATCTCAAACAACCTCCCTTATTTCACAGCTCTCAACTTAAACCAAAAAAAATGTTCAAACAGGAAGACAGGGTAAGAAGAAGAAGGTACTTTAGTTCCCAGGAGTTCTTAAGAGAGAGCATACATCTACTCTTTTTCCTTCTACATAAACTAGAACTTTTTCAGCTCCCTTAAATTGCTCTGTAGCTCTTCCTCTTGAATTCTCTGGGTCATACATTCTTCTGCCCATTTCTCCTTCAATCCCCTGATAATATTTTTATGCTCAGTAAGAGAAATTATCCCTCCTTGGTATTCCTCCACCTGGCTTTTCCATTTTATTACCTCCATTCTCAAAATTGAGACTTCTGCTATAAGGTTCAAGATTTCTTCTTTATGATGCTCCTCATTTGAATCCAGGTCGATGAAATTTCTAAGGGGATCAATCCACACCTTTTCACCTGATGTGCCACATTGGACACCCTACACATCTGAAGCTATCTTGGGAGTTACTAGTTCTTGTGTGATAGCAACCTTTTGTGGACTTTCTTCAGCAACAACATCCACCACTCCCGGAGACACTGGTTCTTGTGTAATAGCATCTTCTTTCTGAGGTTATCTCATGGCAAGTTTGGCAGCTGACTGTGATGATGTTGGTTCTTGTGGAGCAAATTCCTCCTGAATTTTAATTCCATGTTCTATCTGATTATCAGCTGTTATCTCAGCAAGAGGCTGTGAGGCTACTGGTTCTTGTGGAGCAGAGCCCTGTTCTTCTTTGTCCTCCTGCTACTGAGATTGGATGTCTTCTTCAATGTGCAGCTGCTCCTCAAGGATTTCAGTATCACCTAAGGATTGTGTTTGAACTTATTCATCTTCACTCCAATGCATATCAGGAATGAAATCCACTCCAGGGTTATTTTCTTGTTGCATTTCAAGAGTCCTTACTACAACCTTCAAGGATGTTGGTTCTTGTGTGACAACATCTTGGCTCACTTCTTCATCTCCCTACTATTGTGGCTCCTCTTCTATGATTTCTATGTCATGGGACAATTCTAGAGTTGTAGTACATAATTCTTTATTAAACTCCAGAGTGCCCTCAATCTCTCCTCCCATATGGTTAGCCACTTGGACAAGCACATTCAGGGATGCTGGTTCTTGTGTGGTAGCACCCTGTTCAGTCTCATCATTACCTTGTTGTTTTGGTTCCACTTCTATAATTTCTATGTCATGGGAGGAATCCAAGGTCATAGTGAAATCTTCATCCCCACAATCAGGAATAACTTCATCCCTTGGTTCCTCTATCCCAAAGTTAGTGGCAACTTCATAAAGAATATTCAAAGATACTGGTTCTTGTGTGACATCATCTTGTTTCTCTACAACTTCCTCCATTGTAGGTGCAGACTGTTGTGTTGTAAAGGCACGAATTAAAATCTTGTGGCCTGCTTCCTTAAATATTTCTCCACAGGTGGGACAAACCATTCTTTCTTCCTCATTGCTAGGCTCGGTAGAATTTGGTCCCTCCAATTGGTCCGCAGCCTCCACCAATGTCTGCAGTTTCCTTTCACCCTGTTTTCTGCATGCCTCTTTCCAATTCTCCAATTCCCTTCTGAGGGTTTGGACTTCCTCTTTTAATAGCCTATTTTAAAACAAAAGTCCTTCAATTTGGGGTTCTTCTTCGACTAGCCCTTGTGAAGCATCAATTGGCCTGGGTTCAAGAGTGGGGAACTCAATTTCTGCTTCTATGGTTTCCCACCTTTTCCTTGCTGCTTTTGCTACTGCAACTGATCTGGTTCTTTTCCTTCTTATTGGTGGGGATATCTTAATTTCGTCATTTGATCTCTTCCTTTTCTTTTGTGGTGCTGGAATGTCTGGATTCACAACTGAGGTAGAAGGAATGTTCCCAATTCCGTCATTTTCTTGTTTCTCGGGCTGTTCTTCCTCAATCAAAGTTCTACCCCACTCAGGTGAGGATGCAATGGTCACCAGCTCAATATTTTCTTCCATCACCATGGCTCTGTCATCTTCAGGTTCAATTGTCGTAGCATCTAATGTTGTTCCAATTTCACTCTCTGCTATCCGAGCTACCTTGTTATTTGGTTCTTCCACAAGGTTTTTATGTACATCTTCTCTCAATTATTCTGCTTGTGCCCCTGGTTGATCTTCTGATCCAGTTTCATTTCCCCCCCCAACTATATTGGAGGGGCTCTGATCCCCCTGTTGTGCTTCATGTCCCCCCAACTGTGGATGGACCTACTCTTCTTCTATTGGGACACTGGGAAAAGGAGCGGGTTCCTAAACTTGAGCTGTAAATTGCTCTGAGGTTATATTGTATTGAGCAAGGGTCCTTAAGATAATTAATTTAATGAGGCCATGGTGGGTCAGTGAGGCGAGTGGATGCTTGGAAGCTTGAACAAACCCTACCATATGATGCAAATCATTAAGCAAATAATATGGAATATTTAACAGAATCCTATGGCGAAGATGAGATAGTAAAGGGAGTTTAGAATTATAAACAGTTTGGTACCTACCTTCACAAGTGATATATTTTTTGAGAAAAACAATGACTTGATTCCATGGCTGTGGTAATGATTGCAGTACTATCCCCCTTTTTGTCATGTGAACCTACTCCTCCTCTATTAGAAAGTCTTGTAATGCTACAGTAGTGGGGACTCGACGTCCAAACCAAGCCCTTCCCACCTGAGGAGTACCAATGACCTCAGCTATAATGGCCTCAAAAACTTCATTGCGCAATCCCCAAACCTTTGAGTGAGTTTCTGTGAGGTTTAGAGCAAACTGTAAGGATGCTTCATGGTTAAATCCATCTAGATGTTTGAAAAATTCCATCCAACCGGCAGCTTGAAAGATAGTGAATATCGCAACGTTTCTCCTGAGCGCTCCTGTATTTAAAGGTTCATAACGAGTTGGAATCCCCATGGTTCTGACTTCAGACTTAGTTTGATGTTCAACTGATTACAGAATCCGACAATGGAGGTTGCGGCACATAGTATGCATGGACCACTAAGAGGAGAGTTAGGCAAATTTGGAAAGTTTCAGCACATCGGATTATTTGAAATTTCATTCCGAATTTGGAAAGGTGGCGGTTATCAAGTAACATAATTAGTCTTTACGTCACACGGGAAGAGAGTTAATCGGGAAATAATGGGTAGAAAAAGGGAGGTACGACTGACATTGTTAAATCATATCGATACTTAATCATGTGGTTAAGCCATACCTTTGAAACTATGCGCTGGATGTCCTTCGGAGAATAATAAAACATGTCGTTGTTGACGTTGCGGAAGCCGAACTTGTGCAGTGCACAATCATTAAATATAATCATTATAACAGAGATGCTGCAATAATTCTTTCCACCTGTGAAGCACAAACCATCGTGTCAAAATGGTCGAAATTATGAGAAATGTCACATGATGGGTCAGATTACTGACGTGAGGAATCAGAGCCATATATAGAGGAGTTGATAGCGTACAAAGAGGTCTGCTAATAAAGCAGGAGTCACAGCCGCAGGTCATAAATAAATTGAAGTAGAGACGTGGCCTTCAATGCTTGAAACATCAGCTAAATATAGTGGATTTGCAGCTACCAGAAAAGATGTTCCAGCTGCTGGGAAAAGTCTCACAGCTACCGGAAGAGATGTCATGGCCGCTGGAAAAAGAAAGGAAAGAAAATGTTAAGCAGACGGAAAGTGGCTGCGCTAAAGTAACGGGAAACGGGTTTTATGGTAAAAAATGAAACAGGGTAACAACATGTGGGAATGGAAGAAGGTGGAGTTTCATGATATGGTGGCTACCAAAAACAGTGTTGCAGCCATTAGAAAATGGTGTTGCAGCTGCTGGAAAGGTGTCGCAGCTGCCGGGAAAGGTGTCGCAGCTACCGAAAAAGGTATTGCAGTTGCCGAAAAATGGATGTCATAGCTACCATAAAATGGGTGTCACAGATGCCGAAAAAGGTGTTGCAGCTGCCGGAAAATGGATGTCACAGCTGCTGGAAAATGGGTGTCACAGTTGCCAAAAAATGGATGTCGCAGCTGCCAAAATATGGGTGTCGTAGCTACCGGAAAAGATGTTGCAGCTGCTGGAAAATGGATGTGGCAGTTGTGACAAATTTATTTAAGGAAAGAGAAGAAAAAAAATGTGGTGTGGGAAGGCACAGAAAAATGACTTCCGGTTGACAGGCCCAATCTGACCCTCGTCCTAGGGAGCTTCCCTACAAATCTTGGAAAAACAACAGAAAACAAAGAAGATCAAGTGCAAAAAGAAAAGATAATATAATGAAAAAGAAAAAAAAACAGTTATTTATGTACAATGATTCATGTGCGATTTGCAGTGATTAATTAAAGATTGACAGAGGCAGACAGAAATTCCTACCCTTGTGCTAGCTGATAATCTGGGTCAGCGGCATTTTGTGAGATAAATGCATCCTTTGAAATTGGTTTATGGTACAGTCGCATCCTATGACCATTAGAAAATAATGGTATGTGGTTTTCATCAATGGTTGCCAGGTCGACTATTTCGTTATCAAATACCTTGTCTACTAGGTATGGGCCCAGCCATCTTGTGCATAATTTGCCCTTGAAATCTCTTTTGAATCTGGAATCATATAGTAATGCCCAGTCTCCTTCATATAAGACCTTCTTTTTAATGAATCGGTCATGCCAATTGGATCTTTTTTGTTGAATTAACACTATCTTGTCCACTACAGCTAACCGATTCTTGTCCAGTTCATTCAATTGATTTAATCTTCTTTTCTGGGCTTCAGTTACATCTAGGTTTACTTCGGTGGCCATCTTTAGGGTCTTGATTTCAAATTCAATTGGGAAGATGGCACTTTTTCCATACACTAAATCATAAGGAGAGAAACCTATGGTGTTACGCCAAGTGGTGCGATATGCCCATAGTGCTTCTGGAAACCTGTCATCCTAATCTTTATGATGGCTCTTAACTGTCTTGGTAAGGATGGCTTCAATAACTTTATTAGTGCTTTCCACCTGGCCATTGGCTTGGGGATGGTAAGGTGAAGCTACCATATTCTGAACATGATACTTCCGTAGCAGAGCTTCAAATTGATGCGACATAAATTGCGGTCCCCCATCAGTAACTACTTCCTTAGGTACCCCAAAATGGGTAAATATTTCACTATATATAAAGTCAATCATAGCCTGGTCGTTATCCTTTTCCAGAGCTACAACTTCTACCCATTTGGTCATATAATCGGTACATACCAAGATGTAAGCTTTCTGTTTGGAATGAGGAATGATAGGGCCAACGAAATCCAAATCCCATCTATCAAATGGTTCAATTACTGATTGAGGTTGCAGAGGAATTTGATCTCATCTGTTGGGATGGCCCATCCTTTAGCATCTATCACAGGACTGAACATATATTTTTGCATCCCTGAAAAGAGTTGGCCAATAGTATCCCATCCTCGGTGCTTTGTGTACTATCCTTCTGTCTACAAAGTGTCCCCCACAAGGTTCATCGTGGCAGGCCTTTAGTATTTGAAAGATTTCATCTTCCCTTACACATGTTCTCATTTCAAGATCAAGACCTGTGTAAAAGAGAGGACCGTTTACCCAACAAGACCTGGCACTTTGCTAGATTATTTTTCTCTTTTCTCTTTTAGACATATGTGCCAGAATCTTTCCTACAACCAGATAATTAGCGACCCCTACATACCAAGGGGAATGAGATGAAACTGGGAATAAATGTTAATCTGGAAAAGAGTCCTCAACAGGAAAATTATCATCACTGTTAATGAAACGAGATAAAAAATCAGAGACAACATTTTCTTTTCCAGGTTTATCTATGATGGTAATATCAAATTCCTGTAATAATAACAGCCATCTAGTCACTCTGGCATTAGTGACAGGTTTGTTCATTAGATATTTAATGGCAGAGTGGTCAGTGTGCACAAATGTAGAATACCCAGTAATGTAATGTCGAAATTTGTTAATGGAGTAGACAATAGCTAAGAATTCCTTCTCGGTGACAGTATAATTAAGTTCAGTAGGGGCTAAGTTCTTACTAATATAATAAATTGCATAAGTTACTTGACCATCCTGCTGTCCTAAAACTACTCCAATGGCGATATCAGAAGCATCTGAAGAAATGTGAAAGGGTAGGGTCCAATTAGGTCCTCTTAAGATAGGAGTCGTGGATAGCTTCTCCTTAAGCTTAACAAACGTTGTCTGGCATGCTTCACTCAAAACAAACTGCACATCCTTCATTAATAATGAAAACAAAGGAGAAGAATTTTGGAAAAATTTTCTATAAATCTTCGTTAGTATCCAGCATGCCCCGGAAAACTTCGCACCTCTTTCTGAGTTGCAGGAGTAGGTATATTTTTTATCACCTTGATTTTTGAGGGGTTCACCTGAATTCCATCGACAGAGATGAAGTTCCCCAATACTACTCCTTCACTCATCATCATATGGCACTTTTCAGTGCTTAAAAAGAGCTGGGTTTGTTCACAGCGAGTTAAAACTTTTTTCAAATTTTCCAATGCTTCTTCAAAATCCTTACCGTAAGGAGTAAAATCATCCATAAAAATTTCCATACTGTCATTAACTAATTCATAAAATATGTCAATTATATCTCTTTGAAATGTTTCTGGTGCATTACATAAACCAAAGGGAAGCACTCTATAGGAAAACCTTCCCCACGGACAAGTGAAGGTAGTTTTATCATGGTCTTCAGGAGCAATTTGAATCTGATTGTACCCGCCAAACCCATCCAGGAAGGAGAAGAACTTCTTCCCTGATAGGGTGTCGAGTACTTGGTCAATAATGGGCAAAGGGAAGTGGTATTTTTGTGTGGATTTGTTCAACTCCCTATAGTTAACACAAACACTCCATTTACCATTTTTCTTGGGTACAATTACGAGCAAGGAAACCCACTCAATGTCTAAAATAGGATATATAAATCCTGCTTCCAAGAGTTTCTTAATTTCTTCCTTCACTATGTCCCTAATATTGGGGTTCATTCATCATTGAGGCTGACACACAGGCCAGGAGTCGCTTTTAATATAAATATGATGGGTGCATAGGTTAGAGGGAATACCCCTCATGTTTGTAGACTCCCAGGTGAATGCCCCCTTGTGTTCTTTCAATAGATTGATCAGGCGCTTCTATTCATCTAAGGAGAGATTGGGATTAACATTTAAGGTTTTTCCAGACTCTACCTCAATAGGAATACTTTTCAAATTTTTCAATACTGGGATTATGTGTGTGTCACCGACTAGTACTTCTTCTGTAAGATTTTCTTATTCTTCCTTGCCTAAACTAATGTTCAGGATTTTATAAACTTATTTATTGACTGAGGTGGGTTCACTGATGAAGTTATTAATGGCATCGTCTTCATTTTCATCCTTAAAAGTTAAGGCCTTCCCTATAGTTAATAATGGTTGAACACCCTCTTCTTCCTCTGGCTCCATCCAAAAAGAGGTTTTAGCTTCTAGATGCAGCTGAGCTGGAGGATAAAGAGTGAGGTGCCATCCGATATGGTCATAGACCTAGATTGACACCTGATGCAAGCATCAATTGTGGCCAACCAAGGTATTCCAAGGATCAATGGGTGTCCTCCCAGCTGTGACTTCGGTTGTAAAACCAAGAAGTCAGCAGGATACTCCCATGAATCAACTAAGATGATGAGATCATCCAGAATTCCTTCGGGTTTAATGGTGGATCTATCTTCCAGTTATAAAATAGTGGGGGTTGGCCTATTATTAGTGAGCCCAAGTTTACTTATAGTCTCAATTGTCATGACATTAATCATTTCTCCTAAATCTACTAGTACGTTGGGTATCTGTGTATGCCTAATCTGCACAGTGACAGTGGGATTCCCAGGGTCGTCATACTTCGCCAATAGGGTTTTTCCTATTATTAATGTAGATAATTTTCTTTTGACATGGACAGTGGGAGGTGTTGCCACCTTACCCACACCTGGTTCACGTAGCAGAAATATTCAAGCCACTCGGTGTGTCCTTGGGGGCAAGTCTCGAGTCAAGGTGATCACCTTGTTCTTGACTCCTCCGTTTAGGATCAACTCCTAACGAAGCCAAGGGGGGTAGACCTTATTAAGTTACTAAGGCTAAAATACTTAGTATGGTGATGTTAAAATAAATGAGTTACTTAGGAGTTTGAAATTTAACCATAAACGATCAAATATGACAAGATACAAAGATGAGCGCATGAAAGCACAATGCTGAGACACAATATATATATATATATATATATATATATATATATATATATAT
>LPNX011104011.1:55155-109324 GCA_001517045.1 Pseudotsuga menziesii
GGTGTGACAAATATCGGCGCCCTGAGGTCACTTTTCAGAAGTTCCCGCTTCCTTTGGGTATTTTTCCACCGTAAAGGTTTGATATAAGTGTTGGATTTTCACCTGATGGTTTGTCAATTAGGGAGAGTGAGTCCTAATTATTCTAGTCACTCAAATACTTTTGATACAGCTTTACTGATCGGACGAACCGCAGCCAAGTGTAGAGCATACACACCGGATTCTTGTCAATTTTAGTAAATTTTAAAATTGGGTGTTCTTGTTAAAAAGAAGACCCTCTAGGAACCTCTTTCGATCCAAGTGGATCTCAATCGGGGAATGAAGGAGGGGATAATTTTATAATAACTGAAGAAACAAATGATAGAAAAGAAAACAGATACACAATTATGGTTTTCTAATTAGTCCTACCACGAATCTCTTTCCCCTTTCGGGTCAATCGGGAAGACGTGGGGTAAGTATTAATATTACTTTTAAATATCAAATATGGAATATGAAATTGATAATGAATTAAAGTATACTACCCTGTATATTAGAGCTACGCTAGTTTGAAAAGATATGAACAAAAAGTAAAAAAAAAGACACCGACGCAAATCCCCCTAGGGGGGATGGGGAATGGGCTCAAAAGAGCCTACTCAAAAGATTTTATTTGATTATTATTGGTTAAAATATCAGAAAAATAAAATATCAGAAACCTCTTGGTCCTTATACAATATGAAACCAAGATGTTACAACTTTGCAAAATTTGTAAATTCTAGTGAAAGGGGAGACCCCTGGGGGGATTTGAACGCTCCTGAGGCCACTTTCGAACAGAATATTGTTTTATTTTCTGTTACAATTGATAAAAACTAGAAATCATGTTAGAATAACATATTCCCAAAATCACTTTAATAGTACCTTTCGATCACCCTACCTTAACTCAAAAAGATTAAGTTAAAACTAGCTAAACAGGTGAAAAGGGAACCAAGGAAAGCAAGCTTTCCTTGGGATCTTGGCTTGCTGTCTGTGCGGCCAATGAAATATGCACTGATTGCTGGATTTAATCTTTTTAAAATAGAAAAGAAAATCTAGAGCATGCAACCTATTGATTTTCTTTAACTTGCCATGCAAAATGGATGATTTCCTTATGCTAGATCTAGAAGGCTTAATGATACTTTTCAGAATTAAGATAAGATCTAGACTATGAGATTTGAAATAGCATATCTATGTAAATTTTAATTTGATATAATAGATCCAAATGATAACAAAGCTTTCGAACACGGTAACCAGGTAAGAAAATTGATTTTGAAGGAGGAAAAGGAGAAGAGAAATGCTTGTTGTTGAAGCAGATTTGCAATGGAAACTTGTTAGTGGAATACAGAGGGGAATGTATTCACAAAATTTTTGGATGTGCAGTGGAGTCAAACTAGATCCATAGCTCATCCAATCCTTGCTATCTGAAAGCTAAACACACAATCCTGCATGAAACCTCATGAGATCTGGATATATATATGAAAAAGAGACAAGAATTACATGCAAATAAACTTATTAAACATGTATAATCTAGATCTTCTAACATATATGCTATGAGATATAAGAAAAAAAAGTAACCTTACTTGCACAACTATACTCCTATTGATTTAGCTGAATCTTTCAATCCAGACAAGGTTCAGATGCAGAAATTGAGAGAAAAGCCGGCAACATCAATAGCCGTAAGACAATGCTTAATCCACACATATGAGAGCATTACACCATTTGGCCTCCAAAGCTTCTTTATTTCAACAATCAAAATATTACAATAGTATTAGAATAGCAAGCCCTTCAATCCAACTCTAACTAGCTTGGAAGAGGCTACTATGCTTGGATATATACAAAAACTAGGAGATCCTGCCCTAGGGGGGGCGCAAATCCCAAGGAGACACATCAAATCAGCTGAAGGAGAGTCCATCAATGCCTGACATGTGTCTAGCTGAGCTAGATCTGAGTCTCACTGGGTGCAACTGTCAATCAGGGGGTTGATCTGACTGACACCTCAACCTATTGACTAAAGCATCCACCAAAAATCATCCAAATGAGCCAAAACATGTGGATGAGAGAGGGAGGGAAAAATTCCCCATAAAGGATGTTGAAGATCAACTCTGGATCTGATTTGATCACCTCCTTCAGTCAAGGATTTGTCAGATCCAGTCAATCTGCTTCAAATCTGACTGATTTCAATCAAATTGGCTGAGAATCCACTGATCTATGATTTTGGATTTGCTCCATTATTCATCAATTTATTAATTAAAATAATCAATAATTGATTTTTTGGGGCTTTCTGACCTGAGTGATGGAAAATCACTCAAAACTAGGAAATAGTGGGTCCATGGGTTTACCTGGTGCTCTTAGCTTGAAAATGAGCATCTACATCAATGAAACTAATTACTTGGCCCACTTTTATTACAAAATCAATTTTTCCAATTAAACTATTAAAAAATAGCCTAAGTTTTGGAAAAAATAAATTTTAATAAAAAACACTGAAAAAAACTAAAAAATTTAAAAATTGAAAAAACCTAGGGCGACTTAGGCATGTTCATATGACTCGACCATGATGTCTATCATGTTTATACATTGACACATGGACTCTAATAACCTCAATAAGCCTAAATTCCAAGCCAACCACCCCAACTTTGGAGGTATGGAGTGAAAAACTCAGAAATTATCAGTCGTTTATTCAACAACCAATAATAACCAAGGGAAAAAACACCCTAGGCTGATCGGATTGACAAATAAAGTCTAAGAGACCGAGTCTTTTACATACACTATCATGCTAGAACATTTATTACAATTCCCCCATGGGGTATGAACATGTGATATAGTACAACAAGCACTTCCGAGAAGTACTTCCAAAGGTCTTCTTAAGTCCGAAAAAGTTATCCTTGTCCGGTTCATTAGGCTCACTTGATAAAAAACCACTAAGTACAACTTAGGTGGTAACATTTTGGCTCCAAATGTGGGACGTGTCTTCAATCTATTCTTTAAGGCAAGGAGAGGATACGAGAACACCATAATCTCTAGTTTATAAACCCTGTAAAAACATCTCAACTTGACAAGAAAAACCTTAGTAGCACAAGTTTTATAAAAAACCGTATGAACCATTAAGCTGATTTATTTAAACAAAATAAATGTAACTAACTAAAAGAAGCAAAGTTTTATTATAGCTAATTATAAAATAGAAATGCAGAAAGTGAATTCTCTCTTTCAAGGAGCTTATTTTCCTACTCTAAGCATGATATAAAAATGGTTAAGTGTGGTCAGAAATCCAATGTAACCACCTAAGATTTTATTAACATAAAAAAAAATTTCCTTGTCTTTGGTTACCAGCCAAAGTAAGGATACTTTATTCAGAAAATGAGAACCTGTGTGATGATCCCAAAGGGTAGGGATGGATGGGAAATCACAGGCATGAATAATGTCATCAAACTTCCTCCCAAACTTGTAAGTGCTTGTGCAGGCTGCTTCTATCCATGATTGGATAGGGTTGATGTACAAATCGGAATGATGAGGCAGATTGACTACACCATCATACTGATCATCAAGGCTTACCGGATGATAATTCACTGTATAAGCCCCAAGCGGCTCCAAGTCATGAGGAAACTTTATATGTGAAGATGATAGTTGAGACTGATATTCTAATAACTGCATCACGTCTGTCTTTTCACAACACTGCTTCTCCATGTCTTCATTATTGATACCTTTGTGTGGCTCTGCATGATATGAATCTGAATGATCATATAAGAGTTTTGAATGCTGCTTTTCCATACTAGGATTTTTCAAGGTCTCCATATCCATGCTTCCCTCTATGGAAGTATAGTAGATTGGACTTCCACAAATTTCTAAATAGACACTCCCCTTGCTAGATATAGCATAGATAGGATTATTAATAAGATATCCACAAAAATCCCAATAGTCATCACCATCATCTATGTTAGATGTGATGGATTCCCCATTGTTGATATCAGGTTCTGATATCGAGTTGTCTTTGTCTTCATTACTAATACTAATATATGGCTCACACTGATCATGTGGATAAACTGCATGCTCCTTTTTCATATCAAAGTTTCCCAAGGCCACATGGTCCATGCTCTCTCCTTTAGATATGCCATAGACAGAAAAATCAACAAAACCATCAAAATTTTTTGGTTCATTATTTTCCTCTTTATTCATGTCACAGATTGGATTTTCCATGAATGTCCAGGACTCCTCATCAACATCTTTGTCGGGGATAAGGGAGTCTTCGTCACTTGTATCATGCTCCAAGCTATACTTGTCCTCATTTTCATACTCATCTTCTTCAGAGAAAAGGCCACAAGGTAGTAAACCTTCCATACTGTCATCATTATATGGAGAACACATAGGAGTCCCATCATGTATACTATAGTTTTCATCATAAGTTTCACTATAAGATTCTACAATGGTTTCATCCTCGGGCTTGTACTGTTTAGATGGTGACAAAGGGTAGGCCTAGCCTACCATGTATATATGATCAGGCTCACTTTCATTTGTTTCCTGATTACTGACCTCGGGAATTCCATGTTCCATGACATGATTTGCAACATAATGAGTGCTTTCTTGGTGGAATTGTTCATAGGGTCTACACCATGGAATTACTTCTTCTACCATGTTAGCTGAGTCTAACTAGTTTGGAATCCTAGGCTCTTGTTGAGGAAACTTCTTTTGATATATCTGATTCTACCTAGGCTGAAAGTTCCTAGGTCCATTATTTCTTTCCATTGTGATTATTCTATTGTGCATAAGATTCAATTATGCAGAATGATCTGCAATAAGTTGGTTTTGACTAGTAACCAAGTCTTTTATCATGTCTATTACCTTTTCCATGGGATCTTTAGAGGCTCCCTTTTCTTCTGATTCAAAGGATTTTCCCTTTTCTTCGTTGTATGAAGTGTTTCCCCTAGTGTAACCTAGAATGTTGGATTTGCCTGAAGAATGCATATTCTTTTCTATTTTCTCGGCCAATTCCTAAGCAGTTTTTAGATCGGTCGACTCTTTGTCCCTTAACTGGTACCTCAAATCACCAATGAAAGCTTCGATGTAATATATGAGGATGGAGGCATCCCTTGGCTTGATTTCTCTAGGGAGGTCTGCAACCACATGCCTGAACTTAGTATTAAACTCATCAATGGTTTCATTCTCCATCTTCTTTATGTTATGGAGGGCAGCAAGCAGATGTCTTGGTTCTTTATTTTCCACCCATTTCTTCTTAAAACCCTCTAGGAATTCACTAAGAGTTTTATATGAATCATCATCTAGGTCGAAGTACCATTGTTTAGCATCATCTTCCAAGGATAAAGAAAAGAGCATCATTTTGACATCGTCATGGTCATAGGAAACATCATTGCAATAACTGACCAGGTGCTTTTCAAACTTTCGAAGTTGAGACTTGGCAGTGATGGCATTATTGCCCTGAAATATGGGGAGCTTCTTGATAGCATCTTTTGGAATGGCATGGGGAGCACTTGCTATCTGAGAAAAGTCAAGGGGTTTGAATAATTCCATCATTTCTTGAGATTGGTGAACATGACTCTCTACAAATATGTGATGGATATCTGAGAGGGATTGGTCTCCTAAATCTTCAATCTTTCTATGAGAAGTCTACCTATTCAATATTTCCCTAATAAACCTTTCGGGATCAAGGAGAGGATTGAATAATTGTCTGTGGTTTCTTCGGGTATAAATTCTTGAAGGGATGTTAGACAGTGGAGTCGCCAGATGGATTGAGTTTCAATTTTTATGTTTTTTAAAGACTAGATCAATCAAAAGTTTTTATATTTTTAGTTGTTTAGAAAAAAGCTAAGCTAAGTCATACTCAGGAATAAAAAGATTTATCCCCGGCAATGGCGCCAAAAAGTGTTTCCGCCTTACACACACTTGGGTCACGTGGCATAAATCTTAAAGCCACTTGGTGTGTCCTTGGGGGAAAGTCTTGAGTCAAGGCTGTCACCTTGTTCTTGACTCCTCCGTTTAGGCTCAACTCCTAATGAAGCCAAGGGGGGTAGACCCTATTAAGTTACTAAGGCTAAAATACTTAGTATGGTGATGTTAAACTGAATGAGTTACTTAGGAGTTTGAAATTTAACCATAAACGATCAAAGATGACAAGATACAAAGATGAGCGCATGAAAACACAATGCTGAGACACAATATATATATATATATATAGCAACAAAATAACCAGTGCCTTAGAATGGAGTCAAAATAAAATCAATGTACTTGCATGTGCTTGGAGTGAACGTTTTAAGTTAATGTGAGGTGTGAGTTGATTAAAATTAGCCGAAGGGGTGGACTCTAGATATACCCGAGAGTACTTGGAGTATGTCCAAAACTAAACCTTCATGGCTACCCGCAAGGAATATGTGGGCTGAATGGAGTCTCTGGAGCTATTTTTCATAATGCACCCGTTAGGGTGTGACAGAGATCAGTGCTCCGAGGTCACTTTTCAGAATTTCCCTCTTCCTTTGGGTATTTTGCCACCGTAAAGGTTTGATCTAGGTGTTGGATTTTCACCTGATGGTTTGTCAATTAGGGAGAGTGAATCCTAATTACTCTAGTCACTCAAATTATTTTGATATAGCTTGACTAATTGGATAAACCACAGCCAAGTGTAGAGCATACACAGTGGAGTCTTGTCAATTTTAGTAAATTTTAAAATTGGGTGTTCTTGTTAAAAAGAAGACCCTCTGGGAACCCCTTTCGATCCAAGTGGATCTCAATCAGGGAATCAAGGAGGGTTTAATTTTATAATAACCAAAGAAACAAATGATAGAAAAGAAAAGAGATACACAATTATGGTTTTCTAATTAGTCCTACCACAAATCTCTTTCCCCTTTCGAGTCAATCAGGAAGTCGTGGGGTAAGTATTAAGATTAATTTGAAATATCAAATATGAAATATGAAATTGATAATGAATTAAAGTATACTACCCTACAGATTAGATCTATGCTAGTTTGAAAAGAGATGAACAAAAAGTTAAAAAAAAGACACCGACGCAAATCCCCCCGGGGGGATGGGGAATGGGCTCGAAAGAGCCTACTCAAAAGATTTTATTTTATTATTATTGGTTACAATATCAAAAACCTCTTGTTCCTTATACATGTTGGGACGCGCACCTTAACGGTCCTTAATTTTGGTAACTCCGCGGTTTTTGTGGAAGCTTGTAAGCGAAGTTGCGACTCAAAATAGTCTTAGGGGTGTCGGGGTTGAGTCAAAGCCCCTATTTTTGTAATTGTCCATAATTTTTGGGTGTAGAACCATGATTTTATAATGGTGCACTTGTATAAATAGGCACTCATGTAAAGATGTCAAGGGTATCTAATGAAATGAGGATCATATGATGCAAAGAAGTTAGATCTATTTTTGGGTTTTAAGGTCAAGTCCCAGCTATGTGCGTCGACGACCTCTGCAGCTGTGTGCGCAAAGGGTTTTTGTAAGGAAAGGAACTACAGCTAAGTGTACAACTTAGATATTGTAAGAAAGCAACTGCAGCTAAGTGCGCAGTTAGATTTGAAGGACGGACCTACAGCTGAGTGCAGAGATCAGAACTGTTGTTTTGTGAAAAGTTGAATAAAATCGCAGTTCTGTGGACGTAGCCCCTACCCTGGGGGTGAACCACGTTAAATATTGTGTTGTGTTATTTTTATACTGTTATGTTTTATGATTTTGATAAGTAGGTGAATGCTAAAGTAAGATAACTGTTAAATATTAACTTCACTGTGAATTCCCAGTTAAGGGTTAAGCAAGAAATGTTCTTTTATCTAAACTGTGAATGTTGAACCTCTATTTTGTATAAATATTTTTTGTTAAGGCTAAATTTACAGTAATATCCCTCTTCTGCTTGCAGAAACCTGATTCTGCGGCACCCCATAGCTGTTTCGGGTGAGATTGCAACCTGTTCGCAGGTTGTTGCCGAAAGGGCCAACACTATGGGTATTTTTTTTGGTGTGAATTTAAAGTATAAACCCCAGGTCTTCCCTATAGCCAAAAAATATAGTATGAAACCAAGATCTTACAACTTTGCAAAATTTGTAAATTCTAGTGAAAGGGGAGACCCCTGGGGGGATTTGAACGCTCCTGAGGCCACTTTCGAACATAATATTCTTTTATTTTTTGTTACACCTACTGAAAACCAGCAAGCATGTTAGAATAACATATGCCCAAAATCACTTTAATAGTACCTTTGGATGAGCCTACCTTAACTCAAAAAGATTAAGTTAAAACTAGCTAAACAGGTGAAAAAGGAACCAACGAAAGCAAGCTTTCCTTGGGATCTTGTCTTTCTGTTTGTGCGGCCAATGAAATATGCACTGATTTCTGGATTTCAACTTTTTAAAATAGAAAAGGAAATCTAGAGCATGCAACCTACTGATTTTCTTTAACTTGCCATGCAAAATGGATGATTTCCTTATGCTAGATCTAGAAGGCTTAATGATACTTTTCAGAATTAAGATAAGATCTAGACTATGAGATTTGAAATAGCAGTTGTATGTAAATTTTACTTTGATATAACAGATCCAAATGATAACAAAGCTTTTGAACACAGTAACCATGTAAGAAAATTGATTTTGAAGGAGGAAAAGGAGAAGAGAAGTGCTTGTTGCTGAAGCAGATCTGCAATGGAAACTTGTTAGTGGAATACAGAGGGGCAATGTCTTCACAAAACTTTTGGATGTGAAGTGGAGTCAAACTAGATTCACAGCTCATCCAATCCTTGCTACTTGAAATCTAAACACATAATCTTGCATGAAACCTCATGAGATCTGGATATATATATATATATATATATATATGAAAAAGAGACAAGAATTACATGCAAATAAACTTATTAAACATGTAAAATCTAGATCTTCTAACATATATACTATGAGATATAAGAAAAACAAGTAACCTTACTTGCCCAACTATACTCCTATTGATTCAGCTGAATCGTTCAAGCCAGACAAGGTTCAGATGCAGAAATTGAGAGAAAAACGGACAACGTCAATAGCCGTAAGACAATGCTTAATCCACACATATGAGAGCATTATACCATTTGGCCTCCAAAGCTTCTTTATTTCAACAATCAAAATATTACAACATTATTACAATAGCAAGCCCTTCAATCCAACTCTAACTAGCTTGGAAGAGGCTGTTGTGCTTGGATATATACAAAAACTAGGAGATCCATCCCTAGGGGGGGCGCAAATCCCAAGGAAACACATCAAATCAGCTAAAGGAGAGTCCATCAATGCCTAATCTATGTCTAGCTGAGCTAGATCTGAGTCTCACTGGGTGCAACTGTCAATCGAGGGGCTGATCTGACTGACACCTCAACCTGTTGACTAAAGCATCCACCAAAAATCATCCAAATGAGCCAAAAACATGTGGAGGAGAGAGGGAGGGTGAAATTACCCATAAAGGATGTTGAAGATCAACTCTAGATCTGATTTGATCACCTCCTTCAATCAAGGATTCGTTAGATCCAGTCAATCAACTTCAGATCTGACTAATTTCAATCAAATCAGCTGAGAATCCACTGATCTATGATTTTGGATTTGCTCCATTATTCATCAATTTATTAATTAAAATAATCAATAATTGATTTTTTGGGGCTTTCTAACCTGAGTGATGGAAAATCACTCAAAACTAGGAAATAGTGGGTCCATGGGTTTACCTGGTTCTCTTAGCTTGAAAATGAGCACCTACATGACTGAAATTGATTACTTGGCCCACTTTTATTACAAAATAAATTTTCCCAATTAAACGATTAAAAAATAGCTTAAGGTTTGGAAAAATTAAATTTTAGTAAAAAACTAAAAAATTGAAAAATTGAAAAAACCTAGGGGCACTTAAACATGTTCATATGACTCGATCATGATGTCTAGAATGTTTATACATTGACACATAGAGTCTAATAACCTCAATAGTCCTAAATTCCAAGCCGACCACCCCAACTTTGGAGGTATGGAGTGAAAACCTTAGAATTTATCAGTCATTTATTCAACAACCAATAATAATCAAGGGAAAAAACAATTTGGGCTGATCGGATTGAAAAATAAAGTCTAAGAGACCGATTCTTTTACAGACACTATCATGCTAGAACATTTATTACAATTCCCCCATGGGGTATGAACATGTGACATAGTACAACAAGCATTTTCGAGACGTACTTCCAAAGGTGTTCTTAAGTCCGAACAAGTTATCCTTGTCCGGTTCATTAGGCTCACTTGATAAAAAACCACTAAGTACAACATAGGTGGTAACAGGAGGATCTCTGGCCTTCCTTCTTGGTTTCTTTATGCACAGGTCCCGAAACCTCATGAGATCTGGATATATATATATATGAAAAAGAGACAAGAATTACATGCAAATAAACTTATTAAACATGTAAAATCTAGATCTTCTAACATATATACTATGAGATATAAGAAAAACAAGTAACCTTACTTGCCCAACTATACTCCTATTGATTCAGCTGAATCGTTCAAGCCAGACAAGGTTCAGATGCAGAAATTGAGAGAAAAACTGACAGCGTCAATAGCCGTAAGACAATGCTTAATCCACACATATGAGAGCATTATACCATTTGGCCTCCAAAGCTTCTTTATTTCAACAATCAAAATATTACAACATTATTACAATAGCAAGCCCTTCAATCCAACTCTAACTAGCTTGGAAGAGGCTGTTGTGCTTGGATATATACAAAAACTAGGAGATCCATCCCTGGGGGGGCGCAAATCCCAAGGAGACACATCAAATCAGCTAAAGGAGAGTCTATCAATGCCTAATCTATGTCTAGCTGAGCTAGATCTGAGTCTCACTGGGTGCAACTGTCAATCGAGGGGCTGATCTGACTGACACCTCAACCTGTTGACTAAAGCATCCACCAAAAATCATCCAAATGAGCCAAAAACATGTGGAGGAGAGAGGGAGGGTGAAATTCCCCATAAAGGATGTTGAAGATCAACTCTAGATCTGATTTGATCACCTCCTTCAATCAAGGATTCGTCAGATCCAGTCAATCAACTTCAGATCTGACTAATTTCAATCAAATCAGCTGAGAATCCACTGATCTATGATTTTGGATTTGCTCCATTATTCATCAATTTATTAATTGAAATAATCAATAATTAATTTTTTGGGGCTTTCTAACCTGAGTGATGGAAAATCACTCAAAACTAGGAAATAGTGGGTCCATGGGTTTACCTGGTTCTCTTAGCTTGAAAATGAGCACCTACATGACTGAAATTGATTACTTGGCCCACTTTTATTACAAAATAAATTTTCCCATTTAAACTATTAAAAAATAGCTTAAGGTTTGGAAAAATTAAATTTTAGTAAAAAACTAAAAAATTTAAAAATTGAAAAAACCTAGGGGCACTTAAACATGTTCATATGACTCGATCATGATGTCTAGAATGTTTATACATTGACACATAGACTCTAATAACCTCAATAGTCCTAAATGCCAAGCCGACCACCCCAACTTTGGAGGTATGGAGTGAAAACCTTAGAATTTATCAGTCATTTATTCAACAACCAATAATAACCAAGGGAAAAAACAACTTGGGCTGATTGGATTGAAAAATAAAGTCTAAGAGACTGATTCTTTTACAGACACTATCATGCTAGAACATTTATTACAATTCCCTCATGGGGTATGAACATGTGATATAGTACAACAAGCATTTTCGAGACGTACTTCCAAAGGTGTTCTTAAGTCCGAACAAGTTATCCTTGTCCGGTTCATTAGGCTCACTTGATAAAAAACCACTAAGTACAACATAGGTGGTAACAGGAGGATCTCTGGCCTTCCTTCTTGGTTTCTTTATGCACAGGTCCCGAACATTTCTAGAATAGATAGGTACATCTTGAAGAGCTTGAAGAAGGGGGATTTTAACATAAAGATTCTTTAACTGTCCTAAGAGGTTAAACTGAGGTTGTCCCCCTGCCCTTGGTAGCATTAATCTCTTGGGATACGGTGGTCTCCTAATCAGCTGGGTAGGCTACGCATCACTGGATTTATCATTTTGTGTTTTATCCATCCCATTTTTGGGATGTTTAGCTTCTTCAATAATGGGAATTGTATCGGACAGATGCTGTGGATTCACCCCTTCTTCATGTACAGAGGGTGGAACATCTTTTATGATTACAGGCTCTATTATTTTCGCTAACCATAAACTAATATCATTTCAAGGCATAGGAGAAAGGGAGTAGGCTGGCATGTTGACAGCCTCAAATTGATGGACCCTTTTATTGTTTGGGTTAGGATTAGGTTGAGCAGGCATCTAAGGTCATATCGGTGCATTAGGAACGAAACTGAAATGCAACTACAGCTGCGACTGCTGATGAGGGTATTGAAGATATTGAGGATATTGACGAGGGTATGGTGGCTATTGAGGTGGAGGTTGTTGAGGAAACTTATTCCCTGGATGGAAATTCCTCCATCCAGGAGACCAAGAAGTAGGTTGGTGTGGTGGCAGTGTCCAGGGATTCCATGAGTTATAATTTTGTATTGCAGGTTGGAAAGGGTTCCACTGAGCATAACTTGAAGGGAATTGTGTATTCACATTTTACATATTATTCCAATTGCTCATATTATTCAAAAATGGAAACAAGTATGGGGTCATACCTTGGTTTCGAGGCTTCCAAGGATTCTTCTGTGCAATGAAGTAGGCCGACTCCACCTCTGGAGTTGATTCCTGTAGAACAAACTTCACTTGGGGAAGCGAGGGACATTCTTTCATGTCGTGGTTCAGCTCACACAGCTGACACACCTCTACTTTGTCAAGCGGGCACTCCCTTAGAGGATGGTTCTTTCTACATCAAGGGCAGAACACACCTAGTGTGAGTTCCTCCACTACCTTTTTTTGTTTTGCCTTCAGGGCATCGATTTCTGATGAGATAGAGCCCATCATTTATGTTTTAAAATTTTCAAGGAGATTGTCTATCTCTACATGGGTGGCTCCTCCATTAGATGACTTCTGAGTTCTATCAAAGACATCGCATTCTAGCTTATCCCATTTGTCCCTCTTGTTGTTCCTGGAAGATCCCCTGGAGTACCTTTTACATAATTCCACAATCTTTTTGAAAGATTCCTTGGAGATATCCCCCTTTCCTAATAGGTTTAACATATCTAGAAAATCATCCCTAATCCCATGAAGCAATATTATCTTGAGCACATCTAACCTCATGTTCATATGTCGAGCTCTTTGCATGTTGTATAAAAGTCTTTCTACAAAATATTCCAGACTCTTGTCCTCCTTCTACACCATTTTGAACAATTCTTCTCTTTTGTCCTTGGTGTTGCAATATTTCTGATATTTCTCCAAGAACACTTGTTTCATCCTGTCTGAATTAGTGACAGTTCCTCCTCCTAGGCTCATGAACCAACGTAATGCATTATCCTTCAGAGTGGCAGGGAAGAGCTTTAGCTTTTGTGCATCGGTGACATAGTCGTATCTGTGACAGAGGATATCAAATTCAAAAATAAATTCATCTGGGTCCTCTACCACTTTTCCATGGAAGTGAGGCAACACTGATGGTGATATATTTTTCATAAGGGCTGTCCCTTCTGGCTGTTGAATCGGGAATTGAAGTGTAGCCACCATTCCTTCAAGAAGGGAATGATTTTCATGATGATAGTTTCCCCCCATTGCCTCTTCCTCATCAGATTCGTGTCTATTACTCATCCCTTCTTCTATTTTCTCTTCTTTGTTTGTTCCTTCATCCCTCTCCTTGTTCTTTTCTTCATTCTTCTCCTCGTTCTTTTCTTCGTACTTCTCCTCGTTATTTTCCTTGTTTTTCCACTAATCAGTAATCTTTTGGAAGAACTGTGTCCACTCTTCTTCAGTTACAAACTTCCCATAAATGTGGTATATCGGGCCTCTACCAGCAGGTCCGGTTGTACCATCTTTTTCCTCTCCTGCAGGGATATTTGAGGAAGTCACGGCTACTCGTGTGTTCTCCATTGTGGACCTTGATGTTGGAGCCCTAGGATCGGCAGGGCTTATTCTGATAGGAGTTTCTTAATGGAAATCCTTGGTGGATGAATCAGTCCTGTCAACAAAATCGTTAATGAATTTCCTTCTGCCCAATTGTGGACCTCGACCATGACCCAAACCACCTACACTGTTAGTATTTTGTGGGGTTTTGGGAGTCGAAAGATGATCACACTTTACCCTTGTTGTATTCATGCAACCCAAATCATTACAACGAGAAATAGAAAAGACTAAATACAAACAATTATAGGATGCAACTAATTATGGTGTTTAATATTTATCATTCCCCGACAATGATGCCAAAATGTCGAGCACCCAATATGCAAGTGAATTACAACTAACATACAGAGTGTACAATATGTATTGTCAACCTGGGAAAGTATTGTATTTCAAGGATAACATGCACAGTATATGCTTAAACACAAAATCACTGTAATTGAACAATACTATCCTCTGTTCGGCTATGCTCATCCCAAGAATCTACTTAATCTAGTTATCTTCTAAGCAATGCAATCACAATTACCTTCTTCTATGCTTTGATCTAAGAATGAAAAGACAAAAGTCATATCTAAATTACAATTGCAGATGAAAGGAAATCCTGTTCACATCACTTAATGATTAACTCACCTATCCAATCTGATTGTCCAAGGAACCCAAAACGTAAACTAAATATTGATCTAGGAATTCAAAACACAGAGATTGAGTTCGGCTATTCTAGGAAAATAAAGTGCAAGAATGAAATTTGGTAATCATAACAATAAAAGACAAGCTTCAAAGATTCATGGAAATGACAACTAAAAGATCTAAGGATGAACATAGTTGTTACAGTTACCACATGAATTGCATAAGAAATAATTACCTACTCAGTCGACTGTCACACTATGCCACTACAGATCTCCAAGGAATGCAATCAAAACACACTGTAAATCCACACTTGTTACAGCTTCTTATGAGGAAATAAAATTGACATAACATCACACGACGAAGGAATTGAAAATTCCTAATTTAACTCAGCAATCCCTATGGAAGGTGGGCCCAGCCTTCACACAGAGATGCTGGCTAAACACACATAAAAACCTTTAGATCAGAAGTAACTCCTTGTATTAAAAGACATAGTGATTACACAACTCCTCCTCACAGCTAATATAATGAATTGGTTATATGTTCAACAACCCCTGGCTCAAAACAGTTCTCCATATTTATACCATGTAGATCATAACATCCTATCCTATTATGGGGTAGGCACGAAGATCTATGATCTTCAGGCATCCTAAATGACAACAGCTGTTACAAATGTGGCAAGATGAAAAATAGGAAACATAGGAAAACTGTTAATTGCCCCAGGAGTGACGATATTTTCATATTATGGCTACACACAAGTAGCAATGCACTGTTGACCTCCAAGTTTGACGCATTCTGTTATAGCTACCTTGACAAAGCTTCGTCTGGGACATCACACTGGAACCGCATTCCTTGGGTGATGATAAGGTGGATGGGGATCAGCTTAAGCAGTGAATGCCCATCCTTTTCATAGCTTGTTCAGTCCAATATTCCTACAGTCCACATACCTCAAAATACCTCTATAAACCATAATATGTTAGAACCTTGAGAGATAAGAAGCCTTAATTATCACAATCATAAGTATCAATAAAATAAAACAATGACCAATCATACCTTGGTGGTTTGAAGAGTAAAGTGGGGGTAAACAATTCAATTGGCATGCTCAATGGGGTAAGATAGAACAAGAAGAGGTAATTAAGGGTGGTCAAAAGAGGCCATTTATGGGCCCAACAGTTTCTATGATGTTCTCATTAGAATGGATTGGTTAGAAGCTCACAGGGTGAAGCTTGACTATTATAACAATAATTTTGAATGCATGGATGAAGAAGGAAACCCAGTAGTTGTGAAAGGTATTCCAAAGGTAATTTTAGTAAGACAAGTTTTAGAAATGCAGTTGAAAAGGTTCTGTAGGAAAGGTTGCCAATTGTATGCAGCTCATATTTTAGAACCAACAGGAGGTGAAACTCCTAGGGTCGAATACTATCAGGTGTTACAGGAATTCAAGGATGTGTTTCGTGATGAGATTCCAGGGCTTCCTCCAAAGAGGGACATTGATTTCACCATTGAACTTGTGCCAAGAACGGCACTAGTGTCCAAGACACCCTACAAGATGAGTATACTGGAGATGCTAGAGTTAAAGATGCAACTACAAGATTTGTTGGAAAAGAAGTATATCTAACCGAGTGTGTCTCCTTAGGGAGCACCAGTTCTGTTCATGAAGAATAAAGATGGTACACTCAGGTTATGTGTTGATTACAGATAGTTGAACAAGGTTACTATGAAGAATAAATATCATTTTCCTAGGGTTGATGACCTCTTTGATCAAATGAGAGGAGCAAAGGTATTTTCCAATATTGACTTGAGTTCTGGTTACCATCACGTGAGAATCAAGGATGAAGACATTCATAATACAGCCTTCAGGACGAGGTATGGGCATTATGAGTTTGTAGTGGTACCATTTAGCCTCACAAATGCACCAGCTACATTTATGTGCCTTATGAACAATGTCTTTAGCAAGTATTTGGACAAGTTTGTTCTTGTTTTCCTTGATGACATTCTTGTTTATTCTAAGAATGAGGAAGAACACGAAGGGCATTTGAGATTGACATTGCAAGTGCTCAGGGAACATTAGCTGTATGCAAAACTAAGCAAGTGTGACTTCTATAGAGATAGAATTCAGTATCTAGGTCACATTATCTCAGAAAAGGGTATATTTGTAGACCTTGAGAAGATTGAAGCCATTATGAATTGGCCTACTCCAAGAAATGTGACAGATGTAAGGTCTTTTATGGGACTTGCAGGATACTATAGGAGATTCATTGAAGTATTTTCTAAGGTTTCACATGCCATCACTTCTTTGCAAAAGAAGGGAGTAAATTTTGAATGGACTTTGAAATGTGAAGAAAGTTTCCAGTAGTTGAAGAATCTTCTCACCAGTGCACCATTGTTGAAGGCTGCAAATCCAGAGAAATATTTTGTGGTGTGTACCAATGCATGTGGACAAGGGCTTAGAGGAGTCCTTATGCAGGACAACCATGTGATATTTTATGAGTCAAGAAAGTTGAAGGAGCATGAGAATAACTATGCCACTTGTGATCTAGAGGTTGCATCCATCGTATATTCTCTCAAGATGTGGAGGCATTACTTGATGGGTAGAAGATTTGAGCTCAAGAAAGACCATTGTGGTCTGAAGTATCTATTTGACCAGCCTACTCTGAATTCCAAGCAAGTGAGATGGTTGGATTTTTTATGTGATTTTGATTTTGAAATCAAGCACATAAACGGAAAAGAGAATAAGGTAGCTGATGCACTCAGCAGGAAGATGCAGGAAATGCATGTGGCATCTCTTAGTATTTTCCAATCATATTTGAGGCAGCATATTGTTAATCGTATTGATAGAGGTGAATTGTATGATCTAGTGACAGACATTAAAAATAATAAATCACAATTAATTGAGATTTGTTAAGCCCTAAACAATAACTATCTTAACTGTCTCAACCTCCTCAACCTTCGAAACTGTCTTATTTCACTAAGTTTAAATACAGGCCTTGGGGAGGGCATTAATCAATGATACTTGGAGAGAAAAGTTATGCCAGTAGTATCTATTCATAAGTATTTGGAGCAGTAGAACTCAAAATCCTTTGGTTGCAGAGGAGTCCTTGTTTCAGTCGTTGGGTTGTAACCTTAACTCATTCACTATTGTTAATAAAGAGAATCCTTATTCCAAATGTGTGTTGAATATCTTTCATGCATCATGGTTTGATGAATATTTATGATTAAGCACTCTATATACTGTTTATCTAACTTGACATATATACATGTATAAGTTTTCGCTTGGAGGATTTTCTCTTTACAGGTGAAAGAGAAACATCCCTGAAAGCTTTAGAGGAGAAGCAAAGCGGGAGAAGACAAAGCTTGGATCAACCATCATAAATTAGGTGAGTCTATCCTATCTTCTTATTTCCTTTGTGTACTTTAAATTTGATTGTCTACGATTTTTAAGAGTATGTTGGTAACCCTAGACCTTTGGTTATAAGGTGTTTATTCTTGAACAACAAAACTTCCGACTCCACTGGGGAGCCCAGACTGCTGTAGGTTATTTCTATTACCCTTGACTAGTCTTTTCCTTGAGTTTGTGTGTGGTATCTTGTCCTGGTTCATGCCTACCATAGTGTTTGAAGGCCTTGTGGATTTTCCTTCTTTTTGAGAAAATTTTGTACCTGTACGTGGGTTGCTCTCTAGGATAGTCGCGTACAATACGCGAGTTGCCCTTATACACAGTCACGTACAAGCCTTGGGCTAGGGTTTGCTTGTCCTTGTCCTTTTATGATTCATATTTGTTAGTTGGTCCTCCTTATAAGCACTGTGCTGTTAGTTTGATGACCTTGGTGGCCACACCTTGTGCTTTCCTGTAAATCCCTTGAGTTTCTTATGTTTGCATTTTGAAGTAGGTCTGCCTGTTTGGGTTATAGGTTGAAGTGTTTTTGTCCAAATCAGTGATCGGGGTTTTGGGAAATGTTTTTCCCAGACTATATTTAGATATTGATTGGTTTTCCACTTAGCTTTGTGTGTTTTCAGTGATTTCTTGTCATTGTACCTGCCCAAGCTAGGGTTCCAAGTCTTCCCTTGTTGGTTGATTTTTGGTCTTATTAATCTGTTTATTTCAATTTGCTTTCTTTATACAGTTGATTTGGTCCAAGTATACTCAAGTTTAGTGGATTTTAGGTGCATAGTAGTGTTTGAGCATTTTAAAAAGTGAAAAGAAAAACATTTTCAAGCTTTTTGCATAAGTAGTTTTCATTTCAGTTTTAAAATATAATCTCAAAACTAAAAAATATAATCTTAGTTTCTCTTTATCATTGCATTTGTTCATCAACTTATATTTACAAAAGAAAAAGAAGTTTGCTTTAGTAGTGGTAATTTGCTTTGAAAAAAATGCACTTTTTTTTTTCTTATCGAGTTAAAAACACCATAGTTCATCACTCCATTTCCTTCTGAGTAAGAAATAGCCCTTTAAAATGAACACAACAATTAAAATTTACTAGTAATTTTTATTTTATAGGGCCATTCACCTACTAGCTTAGGCTAGACTTGTGGGATAGGAAGTGTAAACTTCCCATAATTTTTAAAATTTAGAAGTAGTGGACTATTTGATAGGTAAATCCTTGTCTTTATCAATTGTATCTGGGAAGCTCCTCTCAAAAGGGAATCAAGCACAAGGCCACGTGGAGGCATTGGACTGTGGAGATAACTCTCTGATTCCTTGTCAAAAAGTAAATTAGGACTTTTATGCATCTCGGGATTCTGTCCTAGACAGAGTTTCAGGCTCAGCTACCCTACCCATGCATATGAGTCAGGCTTGCGATTGTCCCCCTAAACTATTGGTATAGCTAAGGTATTCTTTAGTCTCTTGACATATAGGGTTCATACCTAGGTAAACCAGAAGGCTATTTCTAGTTCACCTTGGATGGGCTTGGAAGGTAACCCTTGTTGAAAGTGTAGGAGAGTGGTGGGTGATTCCTCCGCTTATGCCTAAGAACCACTTCAAGGACGCCAAGTAACCATTCTACATCTTTCTTCAGGAAATCATATATTTCACCCTTGTTGACTGTTTGAGGCTTTAGGAAATTTTGTAGTGTTTTCTCTGTGGCTTTTGTCTATGTTTAGTTGGCCTTAGGGTTTGATTTGTTAAATTTTCAATTGTGGAGGACCAACCTATAAGAAGGTCAAGAAGGTTGCAAAACCTTCCTCCTCTCATCACATTGGAACCTCCACCTCCACCCCAAAGGCGGAGATTGGACACAGATGGTTCATTTGAACCGGTAGGAGTAAGTGAAGTTCCAGGTGAACCATCACTTATAGCTAATCATCTTGATTTTGATATAGTTGAGATAGAAGACTTGCAGATTGATGAGTTTGCAAGGAATTTTAACACACCCTTGACTGAATTAAATGATCCTATGATCGTCTTGATTAGACCTTTTGAGTCACATGTTTTAGGTGTCCCTGTGGGTAGGATTATGTCTACTACGGGAGAAAGTTCTTTTGTTTTCACCTCAGCTGTTCCAGTTGAAGGGGTACTACCTCCCCCGGTAAGTGCCCCTAGATCTAGCATACCTTCTACGCCTTTAACTCCAGCAAGCCAGGTGGTCCAACAACTGGTTCACTCAAGCCTAGCAGGTGCTTCTGGTGACATGGTTACTGGGATTCCTATTATACCTACTGTTCCTTCCTCCTTCACATACACTACCTAGAGTGGTCTAATAGGATCCTCGGATTTCGTCCAAGGATTTCCTTGGAATGGGGGACATATTCTCCCATTCACTCCGTACATAGGCCCATCACCTTCTTATGTAGGAGTTCAGTTTGGAAACAATACCTCTTATGGGAAAAGTTTTCAAAGTCTGGTCTCAGCCCCATTTACGAGCTCTCCCTTTTTGTTGTTTAGCAGAGGGATACCTGCTCCTGTTTTTCAGACCCCATTTTTTATTGGGACTGCCCGAACCTCTTATATTGCACCTCCCACTCACAACCCTGTAGCTTACGGATGGAATCCATTTCAAAGTAATCCATCCACTTCGCAACTAGTGACAGGGGGAAACCCCACCTTTACTTATGGGCATTCAGGGGAAGGTCCATCTAATCCCCAGATTGGCACTTTTAGTGCCTTGGTTCGACCCAAGCTTTTGTTCCTAGCAACATTAAACTTGCAAGACTTGTCTAAGTTGATGAATGACCCAGTGAGGCATGACCCCTCGTGGCCACCTGTTCCCACCAAATTACCATTGGACATCCCTAAATTTGAGGGCAAAGTTGGTGAAGATCTTGGAGCTCATGCCACCACATTTCATTTATGGTGTTCTTTGAATTCACTGAATGAATATTTAGTTATCTTGAGGTTGTTCCAGAGAACCTTAACAAGTACCATAGTAAAATGGTACATTGAGTTGCCTTCTGCTGCTTTCAGTAGTTTTTGGGACTTGGCTAGTGCATTCCTTAGCCACTTTCAGCTTCCGGTCTGATATGATTTCAGAATGAACTTGTTATCTACCTTGAGGTAGAACAAGGCTACCCACATATTGGATCATATCCTTGAGTGGAGGAGGCAAAAGAGCCTTATAAAAGCTACTATTCCTCCTGAGTTCTTACTAGAGTGGTTCCTTAAATCCCTGTCGCCCTACATATCTAAGGACGTATCCACCTCAGGAGTGGCAAATGAATAAGAAGCCATTATCAGGGCCCAACAATTGGATTTGATTTATTCACAATCTAGGATCTTGTATGAGATTATCCCTAAGGCGTCGAGGCCTACCCATGATGCGGAGAAGCCTAAGCCTAGGCCCCATGCCGATAGTGTGGATAGGTCCGTAAACTCTCCCACCATAGAGTCTTTGGCTAAAAAACTTCATCATTTGTCCATCAAGCATTATACGACAGAGGAAACAAAGGCTTCCCCATCCCCCCAAAGTGCAAATTTTTTTGCACAGACCTCTCAGAAAGGAAATCAGCAGCCCGGTGGGAGAAAAAAGAGATGAAAGAAAGGAGGGAAACCAAAACAAGCAGAAACCCGTGACTAGTGTTGATAGGGGAAAGAAAGAAAAGAAAAAGGTTAAATTCCTATGTAAGTTGTGCCATGAGGATCACCTCACTCACCTTTGTCCCCTTATGGAACAAGCCCAGAAGCTGCTTAAAGCTCAACAACCAGCCATCCTAAAGGATCCTTTTCCCCAAGGGCAGAACTCAGCTTCAGCTTCTAATGTAGCAAGGGGCACTCAAAATGCCCCTGACCCAAACTATATCAACATGGTTCAATCTTCGACTTTGTTATAGACTAGGAATAAAAACTATGAGAAAGAGACTTCTGAGAAGGGTAAGGCTATAGGTGAAACTTCTAACCCTCTCACGATCGAGAAGCCTGCTGAAACTATGTCGAAGATATCGAAAGGTGTCTTCAAGAATACCTTGCATAACCCTAATGTTAGGGTTGCTTCAAACTACTCCGTGGTTGAAGATCTAGCCCAAACCCCCTGTGTAATGTCAGCTTTAGAGGTGTTACAGGGCTGTCTTTCCCAGCGGGATGCCCTCTTAATAGCTTTAGGTAGCATGGACTCGTCGAGTCTCATGGTGAAATTTCATTTGTCAAATGTTAAAATTCACCTACCTTACCATGTATCCTTATCAATAGATGTCATCCATGGTGAAAAGACCATTGGAAGGGAAGTCATTGACAAGGGTGCTTCTACATGCATTATGTCCTTTTCCTGTTGGAAAGCTCTTGGATCCTTAGAGCTGGTCCCATTAAAAACTCTACTTACTACTTTTGATGGAAGGTCATTCCATCCACATAGTATCCTACCATCTTTTTAAATTAAGCTGGCAATGAAAGCAGTGTCTGTTGAAGTGGAAGTGATTGATGCACCTATGGACTATAATTTGCTTCTGGGAAGAAGTTGGACTTATGCCATGTCTGCTATTGCGTCGGCCATCTTTTGGGTAGTGGTTTTTCCACATGAAGGAAATTTGGTTACTGTTGACCAACTTGATTTTACTCAAAATGGTCATTTAGAGTCTAATGAGTCTATTGTGCCATTGGTTGATAAGGTAAAACCTACTACATAGGGTTTGGGGGTTGGAATGTACACATCATTGATGGGCACATTTGATCTTCCAGCCTCGATTAACTATATTGGTTCTACTAGTGTGGGGAAGTCCATAGCCACGGTTGTTTATAGGATTGATCCTTGGGTTCTCCCTTCCCCCCTTGAACCGAAAGTTATTTTATCGGCAGTGGAAGTAGCTTACCAAGATATCACTCAAACCACTATTGATCCCATTCCAGACCCTCTAATAGTCTCAGAGGACCTGGAAGAACTCTTTTTTCCCACATCGGTGGAAAACCCTTTGCACTCTACAGACTGTTTAGATACGGTTTTACCTTTTGATGAAGCCATTTTGGAAGCCATGAGTGGACGTGGTAAGATTTGTGAAGATATTAACCATCAATCCTATTTTCTTCCAAAGCTAAGCAGAATAGAAAATCAAGAGTTTCATATGAGACTGTCAGATGATGTTCATACACCCATCAATCCCTTACCTAGGGAAGGAATGTTTGCTAAGGGGAATATGGAAAATATTTCTGCTACTATCCCTATCAACATCTCTGTAAATCCTGATGTCATGGAAAACATATGTATAGGTGAAAAATTCTCTCCTGAGGAGATTGCTATCTATGTTTCCTTGTTTAAGGAATTCCATGATATTTTTTCCTGGTCATATGAGGAGATTCCAGGCATTGATCCATCGATTGTTGAACATGAGATTCAAACATATCCTAATACCAAACCTGTTCGGAAAAAGTTAATACCTGTTAACCCAAGTAAAGTGGTGGCTGTGAAGGCTGAAGTTGAAAAATGGTTGAAGGTTGGCTTTATTTATCCCATAGCTCTGACGGAATGGGTATCCAACCCTGTTCCTGTTGATAAGAAGCAAGGGACCATACGCGTCTACACTGACTTCAGAGATTTGAATAAATTGTGTCCTAAGGACAACTATCCCACACCATTTATAGACCATATTATAGATGCTTGCACAGGAAGTGAAGTGTTCTCGTTTATGTGGAAATTGAACCCATGTGTTAGATCAATTACACTCACAACAATTTCCAATTACACATGCAAATTACTCACAAAAGGAGACTGAATATGGAGCAGAACACTAATCTGTATTGATGAAGTGTACAATAGACAACCCTGTGAAGTCATAGGCTGTCACAATAATTAATTACATGAGATATTTGAATGCATAAGGATGCCATTCGAATTTAGTCAAAAGCAGGTTTACTAAAACTAAGCAAATCCTCCATAGGTGCATAAAGCAATTTCCAAAACTGTCTAGGAGCTCACGAATTGGAAAAATCAATTAGGCAAGCTAATAGGTGGTGGAAGGACAACTCATACATGCTTTTCATAGGAGAAAAGAGTGAAGGATGAAGAGGACAAAAAACAAGTTAACTTCACCTAGTCAAACTTTCCCAATTTCCTTAAAACTCAAAAAAACCAGGCAATAAAACAAAAAAAGTAGACATGAGCTAGGGAGGCCAGGAATAAAGAAGATTTGATTCCAAGAGGTTTCCAAAGTCCTCCATGACTCAAATTTAGCAAGTTTTACCACTATGGATGTGTGGAGGACAACTTGCATAAGGTGGAATATGGAAACTATGCAAATAAGACAAAAATTGGATTAATTAATGTCTAAGGTAGCTAACTATGGGTTGATTATTCTAACACCCCCCCTTAAGCCTAACTTATGAGTAAAATATTAGAAAATTATAGGGCCTAGAAACAAAGGCTTAGTCACCCTTTACATACTGCATGTCCATTTAACCAAGGAAAGAGGCAAAAACCCAGTGGGAAAAATCCTCCCTTAAACATGGATAGCAAAACAAAATTTGAAAATCTTGTCATCACTCATGCTTCATAGCATGATCAGCAATCCCCAGCAGTGATTTGATATTGTTGAATGTCTTCTCACAAAAAACTTTGGTGAAGATATCTGCTACTTGTTCTGAAGATGAACAGAAGAGTAGGTGAATGGTGCCATCATGCACAAGCTGTCTGATGTAGTGCATATGGATCTCAATGTGTTTGGTTCTCTACTTCTGAACTGGATCATTGCAGATTTGAATGGTACTTTGATTATCACAATAGATAGTAGTTGAGTATTCTGATTCGAAGCCACACTCTCCAAGTAACCCCTGCAACCATAAACATTGAGTTGTTGCATTTACAACTCATTTGTACTATGCTTCTGTAGATGAGAGTGCAATGGCACTCTGTTTCTTGCTTGACCAGCCGATTGGCCCTTCTGCAAGCATGAACACATATCCTGATGTTGACTTTCGATCTATGCTGTCACCTACCCAATCACTGTCAGTAAACCCAATAAAATCAAGATCAGATTTAGCTTTGTAGAAGATCCCATGTGTCCTTGTTCCCTGAACAAAGTTAAGGATCCTTTTGGATGCTCTCCAATGGATCTCATGAGGCTGATCCATGTATATTGAAGCCACACTTACTGCATAAAAAATATCAGTTCTAGTATGTGTAAGATACAAAAAACATCCAATCAATTGCCTATACAGTGTATTGTTTACCATAGGTGAAGAATCAGCTTCTTCAAGCTTAACTCCTGAAAGGAAAGGAGTCTTGCTTGGATTGCAATCCTTCATATTGAATTTTTTCAGCAAATCCAAGGCATACTTGGACTGATGTATTTTGATTCCTTATTTGGTTTGAGCAATCTCGAGCCCCAAGAATTGTCTCAATAAGCCCAAATCAGTCATTGAGAAGGCATGGTTCATTGCATCCTTCAAGGAGACAATTTCATCCTTTGAGCTTCATGTAATGAGAAGGTCATCAACATACAAAACCATGATCATTAATGAACCATGAATCAGTGATAGAAGAAAGCTATCAATCTTGGCATACCAAGCCCTGGGGGATTTCTTAAGCCCATACAATGACTTCTTTAGCCTGCACACAAGAGATGGGTTAGTAGAAAATCCTTGAGGCTGCTGCATGTATATCTCTTTAGTGAGATCTCCATTCAGGAAATCACACTTCACATCCATGTGGTGTACCTCCCACTGCTTTGAAGCTGCAATGGCTAAGGCTAGCCTGATGGAGTCCGTCTTTGTCATTGGTGAAAAGGTCTCATTATAGTCTATGCCATGTACCTGTGAGTAGCCCTTGGCTAAAAATATAGCCTTGTACTTTAGAGGTGACCATCAGCAGCAAATTTGGTTTTGTACAACCACTTACGTTGAACTAGCTTCCTCCCTGGGGGAAGATCAACCAGCTCCCAAGTGTTGCTCTTCTGGAGTGAGATGAAATCTTCTTCCATGGATGTTTTCAATATTGGATATTTTGCTGTATATTCATATGTCTATGGGTCCATTTCAACCATCAGATAGCATTTCTCTGCGAACATAGGATCTTTCATGCACATAGCACTCTCAAATTGAGATCTAGTCCTCCTAGGATCATTAGGATTTCCAGCTAGTTCTCCAGTTGCATGAATGGTCTTGGCTGCCCATTTTGGTATTGTAGGACTATTAGGATCTAAAATTAAATCATCATTATCAGACATTTTAGAATCATCATCTTCAACTATCTTTTCACTTGCATTCAGAGGTTCTAGCGGTGAAGAGGATTCTCCAACTTCCACTGCTACTAGGGGTTCTTCTTGAAACTGAACACACCTTTCAATGAAGGATTTTTTTGTGCTCAAATTGATCATCTTGTACCCTTTTTAATCTTTAGACTACCCAAAAAATAGACACTCTTGGCTTTGGGGTTGCAAAGCCTTCCTCTTTTCTGTTGGAATTCTATCCCAAGCCCTTGAGCCAAAAATCGTGAAATGGGTCACATCTGGCTCATTCCCACTCCATGCTTCGAAAGGAGTCATACCATAAAGATGTTTATGAGGCACCCTATTCTAGATATAGGCTGCACAATTTATAGCTTCAGCCCAAAACTTTGGTGGAAAATTCTTAGCCTCCATCATACAGGTTTCCATCTCTTTCAGTGATCTGTTCTTCCTCTCAGCAACACCATTCTGCTGTGGTGTGTAAGGGATAGAATGATGCATATGAATACTTGCATCTACACAATATTGAATTAAATTAGACTTGACATACTCAACACCATTGTGAAATCTGAGGACCTTGAGTTTCCTCCTAGACTGGTTTTCAACCAAGGCCTTAAAGACTTTGAAGAGGCCAAAAACTTTAGACTTGTGTTTCAGGAAGTAAACCCAGCAATACCTGGAAAATTCATCTATGAATGTTAATGAATATTTGTCTTGACTCATTGACATATGAGGAAATGTTCCAGCAACATCACTGTGGATCAATTCAAGAGGTGTAGAGGTTCTCTCATGGCTAGCTTTCTCAAATTTATGCTCTGGGTGTTTTCCTAAGATGCAACCATGACAGACTCCTTTGGAAAACTTAATATTTGGTAACCCTATGACCATTTATTTTTCACTAAGATTAGAAAGATACTTGTAATTAAGGTGGCCAAATCTTTCATGCCAAAGCTTCCTTGCCTCATTAGCATGAATCAGAAGAGAAGAGGGGTTTGAGTAGGGTAGGAAGTGTGCGAACATGTATACCTTTGAAGTGTGATTTGCAACTCCTTTTGCAATGAATTTACCACTTGAGATCTTTGTGATCCAACTTCATTAGGGGATAATATGAACTTCTTTGGAGACCCTGTGTGGGTCATCTGATACACTAATAAGAGGTAAGAGGCAAGACCTGGAACATACAATACATTGCTGAACTTACCATGGTCAAGATCAATCCTCCCTTTGCCCAAACTTTCAGTGAGAGAGTCATCTCCCAATACTATTGGTCGACCTTTCGACATTTCAAGTGAGGTGAATGCCTCCTTGGTCGAAACCATATGTCTTGAAGCTCCAGAATCAATGATGAAACTAGGTGAGCTTGATGTGCCAGCAACTAATGCATGAAATCTCTCTCTGTCTTCTGAATTTGATCCTCCTTCTCTCCTCTTTGACCTGTCAGGAAGGGAGATGCCATTATTCTCCAGGATTTGGGTCAGCATGTCAATTTGCTTCTTCATGCAGGAGCTTTCAGGATGATTTCCCTTACTGCAGTATGCGCACTTTCTCATTTCTCCTTTGTTCTTCTTCTTCTGGGGGTTCTTCTTGGAACCTTGAGGCTCCTCTAAAGACTTGTTCTTGTATCTCTTTTGCTCAAGTGGCTTCTTAGATTTCTTCTTGCCTTTCGAATCCACCCTCGAATCTCCAGCAACCAAATCTTGGTCTTTGGAAGGTTTGATGGTGCCCATCATCACCAATTTATCTTGTTCTTGTGTGAGAGGTTCCATGAAATCTGCAAGGCTAGGCATTTTCCAGGCTCGAGCTGTCAACTTTGTGGCATAGAAGGTTGATACAAACACTAAATAGTCAGGGCCAAGCTTCGATAGTATGGACAAAACCAGTTGTTCATCCTTCTTTTCGATCCCACATTGTTTTAGCTACAAAACAAGTGCTTTGAACTTGGAAAAATAGAGTTGCAGGGATTCAAAGTTATTGGGGCTCAGGGAGATCAATTCATTTTCATTTGATGTCCCCTCATCTCATCTATCTTACCAAAAATCTCAACAAGCTTATCCCATACTTCATTCGGCGATGTCAATCCATCAAGATGGAAAAGGAGGTCTCTAGATATGCTCAGACACAGGAGACCATAGCCCTCATCCCTCCTGTTGTGCCATTTAATGTTCTCTACAGCTGCATTGGGCTCTGCTTCTGTTGCCATAGTCACTCTATAGAGGCCTTTCACTCTCAACAGTATCTCCATCTCTGCTTTCCATTCAAAGAAGTTAAATGGAGTCAAGATGATCTTCTGAGATTGATCCATAGCTCAGAAATTGTCCCTTCAGTCAGTAGAATGCTCCCAGTCAATGATGTTTAACCTACAATACAAATTAGAAGGAGAGAAATTGATCTAAAAAGGCTCTAATACCATGTGTAAATTGAACCCAGGTGTTAGAAAAATTACACTCACAACAATTGCCAATTACACATGCAAATTACTCACAAAAGGAGACTGAATATGGAGCAGAACACTAATATGTATTGAATAAGTGTACAATAGACAACCCTATGAAGTCACAGGCTATGAAAATAAATAATTACATGAGATATTTGAATGCATAAGGATGCCATTCGAATTTAGTCAAAAGCAGGCTTACTAAATCTAAGCAAATCCCCCATAGGTGCATAAAGCAGTTTCCAAAACTGTCTAGGAGCTCACGAATTGGAAAAATCAATTAGGAAATATAATAGGTGGTGGAAGGACAACTCATACATGTTTTTCATAGGATAAAAGAGTGGAGGATGATGAGGACAAAAAACAATTTAACTTCACCTAGTCAAACTTTCCCAATTGCCTTAAAACTCAGAAAAAGCAGGCAATAAAGCAGAAAAAGCAGACATGCACTAGGGAGGCTAGGAATAAAGAAGACTTGATTCCAAGAGGTTTCCCAAGTGCTCCATGACTCAAATTTAGAAATTTTGACCACTATGGATGTGTGGAGGACAACTTGCATAAGGTGGAATATGGAAACTAGGAAAATAAGACAAAAATTGGATTAATTAATGTCTAAGGTAGCTAAATATGGGTTGATTATTCTAATAGTTTATGGATGGTTTCTCTGGATACAATCAAATTCAAATAAAACCAGAAGACCAGCATAAAACTGCTTTCATTTTTCCTTGGGGTACCTTCACATACAAAAAAATTCCCTTTGGATTGAAAAATGTTGGGGCAACCTTTCAATGGGCTATGAACTTTGCCTTCCATGATATCAAATCCATTGTTGAACCTTACCTTGATGATCTTCCTGCACATTCTCGTAAGAGGATTCAACATCCAGATCACTTACGGTTGATATTTGAGAGATGCAGATACTATAAGATCTGCTTGAATCCCCTCAAGTGTGTGTTCTGTGTTGAGTCAGGAATATTGCTCGGGATCATTGTCTCTAATCGAGGCATCCAAGTGGATCCATTAAAAGTAGAGGCCCTTGTAAATCTTCCTCCTCCTCGTTCTATCAGGCAACTTCAAATCCTGTAAGGAAAGTCTAATTTTCTTCGACGTTTTATCATTAACTATGTCAAGATTACCAAGGGTTTCATGCACCTGATTAAACAGGACACCCCATTTGTATGGGATGAAACTGCACAACTCACTTTCGAGGCATTGAAAAAATCTTTGTTGTCAGCACCTTTACTGCGTCCGCCAGATTACTCTAGGGATTTTATATTGTATCTGGCCGTGTCCGAGTTGACCATTGGGGTAGTACTGGTCTAGGAGGATGATAAGCTTGTAGAGAATGTCATTTACTATCTTAGCCTTGCTTTGGCTGGACCTGAACTCAGGTATTCTCACGTTGAGAAATTAGCCTTAGTAGCTGTCTATGTTGTTCAAAGGTTACGTCACTACATTTTACTGAGGACCACAATAGTAGTGGTGTATGTGAATCCTTTTCAATATGTTTTGTCTCGACAGATTGTTGGGGGGAAATTCAACAAATGGATAGTCATTCTCCAAGAGCTTGACTTGGATTTTCAGTCCGCTAAGTCTAAAAATTCCTTAGTTTTTGCTGAGCTTATAGCAAAATTTCCTACTGGAGAAAATGTAGTCGTTGAAGATGACCCATTCCCAGATGAGCATATCTTCTTGATATCCACCTCTAATCCTTGGTACAAGGATATTCTTATATATCTCCAGACTTTGTAGTATCCTTTAGCTTCCTCGTGGGAGGAACGACGTAAATTACGCCTTGATGCTAAGAACTACCTCATCATAGGAGATACATTATATTGAAGAGGGGTAGATTCCATTTTGCGTCAATGTCTTACCCATGAGGAAGCAGATATTGTCCTGAATGATTCCCATAGTGGAGCATGTGGGGGTCATTTATCTGGGTTAGAAACAACCTAGAAGATACTACGTGCTAGTTATTTTTGGCCCATGATCTTCAAAGATTGCATGGAAGTGGTGAAGCACTGTCATCCTTGTCAGCTTTACACCAGGAAAATGTGGTCACATCCCGCTCCATTGTTTCCTGTTTTCTTGATAGGCCCCTTCATGAAATGGGGGATTGATTACGTGACATGCAACCTAGCCTCGACTAGGGGGCATAAATATATTATTGTCGCTATTGACTATTTTACGAAATGGGCAGAGGCAATGCCTATTTTTAAAGCCGACAGGGAAACAACAACTTTCTTCATATTCAATTAGATTATAGCATGGTTTGGTATACCCAAAGTGATTGTCACTGAACATGGCAGTGATTTTCAAAATAGCATGATGATGGAACTGACCAGTATGCTTGGATTCAGACAAGAACATTCATATTCATACTATCCGCAAGAAAACGGTCAGGTTAAGGCTGTAAACAAGACTTTGAAGACCATCCTCAAATGTACAATTGATGCAGCCCATTCTAACTGGCACATCATGCTATACCCTAATCTTTAGGCGTACTGAACTAATGTAAAAACTGCTATGGGTTTCTCCCCCTTCCAACTCGTTCATGGAGTGGAAGCCATTACCCCTGTTGAATGTGAAATCCCATCTTTGAAAATAGCTATTCATGTGTTACTTGATACGACAGATCTTGAAGAACGTCTAGTACATTTATAACACCTTGATGAACAACGTAGAGATACAGTGAATGCTAATCAAGCTCACAAGAATAGGGTCAAAAACCAATATAATAAGTCGGTCAAACCTCGAATTTTCTCTGAGGGGGAACTTGTTTTGCTTTGGGACCAAGACAAAGAACCCATGGGGGCAGGAAAATTCAAGGCCATGTGGTTAGGGCCTTATGTCATGTCGAAGGTATTAAAGAAGGGAGCATATGAGTTAATTGATTTTGAAGGGAACAAGCTATCTGAGCCTAAAAATGGGCTCTACCTGAAAAAGTACTATGATTAGGCTTAGCGCTTTTTCTTGTATTTTATTGTATGTATTTTTATGTACATTAGTTTGTTGGTTTTGTTTTTATACCATCTGCTGGTTGTTGTAGATGTCTTCTGAGAGGTATATAGGTTTTGATGATGGCACCAGTCACCACACTTGTAATCTAGCTTCGGCAACATGGGTCATTTACTCTCCCTCAGGACAGCTAGTTACCGTAGGAGGTGCTTGCTTAGGTACTGATTCTAATAATGTTTCTGAATATAGGGCTGCAATTGATCTTCTATGGGATGCTTTGTCATGTGGTAACACCCATCTAGAAGTCCATCTGGACTCTCAACTAGTGGTTTCCCAGCTCAATCGAGCTTATCAGGTGCAAAAACCTATTCTATTATGTCAGTTCATGCAAGTTAGGTTATTGGAAAGAAATTTTGAATTTATTATATTCAATCACATTCCAAGAAATCAAAATTCATTGACTAATGCATATGCTAATTACAATTTAGATTGTCATCTAACACACATTTCATAAAAATATACAGCATGCACATAAAAAACACTTGTAAATAAACCGAAAACAATATATATATATATATATGAGTATCTGTCTATAAATAGGTCGAGTCTGATCCTCAGATCCAGTCATAAATGTATAATATACCAAAGATATACAAAATGTTGATGTCCATCAAAATGTCCTAGATCTAAGCAGGACCACCCTGGTCACTTGGACCACCTTGGTCCCCATGGTCTCTCTGTACTCTATATTCCTCATCCTCTTCGGCTTCGGAAGCCTCCACAACATCTATGTACACAAGAAATGCTCTGGAAACCTACCTCAAAAGGTGTAACCAGACAGGTGGAACTCCAACCACAAACTCCTGCATGACAGCCAAGATATGCTCTATCCGCAAAGTGGGAACTCTCTAGGTAATCCTGGCCAGCTTCCCCTCTAGAACCCTAATAAGTCCTGGGTCTTTGCCTAGGATAGGATGAGAAAACATACATGGATGCCCCTTGGGGTGGACCAGTCCAATATCTGCATTTTGACATGTTTATAGGATTAGGACTTTTATACATATGTATATATCTATAATTTAAAGTTCATAAAAATTTTAAAAAATTTGAAAATTAAAAAATTACCTAGCTCTCCCCATGCTCCTCCTAGAGGGAGGACAAGGTCTGGATCACCTCTAAAATCCATTCTAGAATACAGAAACTGCTCTAGTGCTGGTATCTACCGCTCCCACCAGAAGTAGAAGTCATCATCGTACACACTCTGCACTGAGCCTCATCCTCCTTGATGAAGGAAGATGTATCCCCATCTACTCAGCCTAGGATGACATAGAGATCATATAGGGGTATGGCAGGGCTCAACCCTTGTACTCTCTCTCGAAGAAGGCAACCAATATGATAGAATACCTAAAATTCTTTCACCTTCCTCTCTTGCAATCAGAGAGTTGTTTTCTCATGATTGGGAAAACTCCTAAACACCAATCATACAGGGAACCCTATGTACAATCCATCGCCAACCTCATTTGGTTCCATGTAGCTAGATGTAATGAAGAGGATCCTGCAATCCTCACTATGGTGCTGGTCAATACCTGTAGTGTAAGATCACGGATATGTGGAATAGGGATGCAGCTCCCTCTCTTCTGGGTACCAGGTGTGCAGTACACATCAATGTAGTTTTGTACACTTAAAGGATCATAGCCCCTACCAGTGCCCTCTAAGTTGACCGGTGCTCCTCGTCATGACAGGCCGTCAATAAAATATATGTCCTCAGAAGTAATTTCCAAAGTTTCACCCTGTAGGTCAAACATCCCTAAATCATGATCCCAGTACTTTTCAATGAACTCTAGCAAATGGACATTGGCTCGCATTGGTGATGTGTAAAAGAATTTTAATAACCCACTCATTCGTAAAGCATGTACAGTGGGCGCACTTTGGAGTGCTTCCTAGTCCATATCCTCATGCTCATGTTCCCTCCATTCCAACACCATCTTCACACCTAGCAAAACAATCATTATGAATCATCAATATCATATAAAATTTCAAAATTTTTGCCTCAATTTATATTTTTATCCTTTACACAGTACACGTGATTGTCTAGTTAGACATGTCACGTACTGTACGCAACTGTCCCTAAGGGCAACCAACATACAAAATGCATGTACACGAGTTTCAACATAGTGAACCCACGTACACAATGTGACGTGCTTTAGGATGCTTAAAAATATGAAATTGGGTTTCAAATTTGAAAATTGTTAGGATCAAATTGAAGATCTCGGGGTGTAGGCTTACCTGCAACTTGCACAATTGGAGTTTTTCCACTGGATTTTCCACACTGATCGAATAAAGGTAGAGGTAAAAGCTTGCTTCTTATGGCTAAAAATCAAAATGGTGAGTTTTGTTTTAATTTTTTAACTATTTATAGAAATTATATTTCTAAAAGTGGGTTTTTTCCTATAGTTCAAAATGTATTCAACTAATACCATATTTCTTTTTTCCTTGTAACAGGTTTTTCATGATTACAAAGTGCTTTTTGCTCCTATAGGGTGGTTTTTGGCATTCCAATGCATTTTTGCATCTATACTTAATCCACATTAAACTTAGCAATTAACATTTTTCCATAGACTATGGTATTTTAAACCATTAGTTCCCTGTCTTTACCATTTTTCTTCCATGGATAGGACCTTCCATTCATGAGTATCCTCATTTGAAACCTATGTTGTCTTTTGATACTCATGCTGAGTTGTTTCAGCTACAGGGGTATCCTCTTAGCTATTTTTCACACCAAATAGAGCCTCTTTTGGGTCTCTTACAAGCTATCCCTTTATAGGACTCCCCGCCCTTATGGAATTTTTTTGGGCCTAGGTCTGACTCCTTAAAAACAGACTTGACTGTCGAGTTAACTTGTCCATTCAAGCTCATTAAGAATATGTGAATGGGAATCCGCATTAGTGGTAGGTTATTTCTTTCTCAGACCATGCAGAATAATATGAGAAAGGATCCCTCTCTTTTCTATTTGAATTGAGAAGAGTATTCTCAGGCATAGGTTTATCACTTTTCCGAACCTGAGGGACTAAATTTACCGAAAAGGAACTCCCGGTATGAGCTTAGTTTTCTCTTTTTCGTGCTCTGGACCTAAACATGAAAAAGATTCCAAGTGTACTTTGTGTTTTTGTCATGCTCGTTAAACACTAAAGAACAAAGCAACAAGTTTATTGTTGTAAGCCCCATTTCTCGTACTCAAATGGTTCTTTCTGAGTGATCTTGCTTTCCTTCACACTCATAAAATTCAAGCTATTTATGTTGTTCTTGAAGGAGCGTTGTGTAGGTGGTAATTTAACCTTTTTTGGACCTCCTTGACTAAGTATGAAAAAGGTTCACCTTTTATTCTAGGGAAGTTAAGAGAGTTATTCTATGGTATGTTTTATACTTTTCAGGCCTGAGGAGACTAAATTGGATGAAAAAGGACCCCCTTGGAGTCTTCTTTGGAGTTTTCATACTCTCGAAATGTGAAAACACTAGCTAAGCATGTACTAGTCCGGGCTCATTAAATCCATGAATCACTGACACTATCAAGCATTATTTTCTCCTCTCTTTAAGCTTGTTAAAAAATGAAGAGAGATCCGAGTTGACTTTCTTGGACTCGTTAAAATTTAATAGGGAAGGTAAGGAAGAAGTTTTCTCTTGTTCTCAGTAAGTGGCAGCATGTCATCCTTGAACATAGCACTCTCTATTTTTTTCGATACCCATGTCTCAGTGTTCACTTTGAATTCAACTATTACTTTGAGTTTATTACTCCTCCTCTTGTTCGTTATACCTAGGGAATATGATCATGCCTCCTACATGACAGATAAGTCTAGCCGTTCTATCTATAAAGTTAAAAAATGCCTTGGGTCATCTCTGTGTCATGCTCACTGTTCAAGGACTCAACTCAATGTATGATTTCTATCCTGATCCCATCATTTTTATATCTATTATCTCTTGTGTCTCCCTTCCTTTTCCCAGTTCCTAGTCACTCTTGTGATCCGTTGGAGGATCTATTTCCTTCCTTATCACAGTATGGTTCTACTTCAATACTTCCTGACGACGAAGACCTAGAGTTTTGACGATAGTACCTCAGGATTCACTTCCATCATTGGTGAATTCCTTTGCTTCAGTTGTCGATTATCACCTATTGATTGACAAACTGTTGAATCCATTCCATGTTCGACTTTAGCCTACATTTATTCACATGGCTTGGATTGTACTGGTTCTTTGGGATTTCTTATGAAGACCTTAGTTCCTCATCTATGGACTAAGTTGCGCAAGATTATGTTCCATTTATGTACATAGCTTCCAGATCTTTGAAGACTCATCATTATTGTATATTGTATATTTGATCCACCTTTGTAATATACATGGTCTTGTACCCGTATCATATGATGTACTCAAATATTGTAAAGGAGCTAGTGTTCCAGTATATTGAACATAACATCTTCAGATATGACTTTGTATATGACATTATTATGTATTTGTTTTAGGTACTACCTCTGCTCCATTGGATTTCTGAGTTCTCCAAAGATAATGATTATAATGTATTTCAGCCATCGCTTCCCTCTGACCTCACACATTAGGGGGGATCTGTTATCAACCCAAATGGCACTTCTCCATCCAAGTGCCAACATTTCCTATGTTGGTGCACAAAAGGACATTTATGGATTGAAGGTTGACTAAAACACTATATATGGGCATGTTATGAAATACATTCCCTATCCATCTAGCTTGCCATTTTTACCTTTTCATATGTCAATTGTTGTATGCAACTTTGCCTATAAGCAACCCGCGTACATACGTGACTTTTCCTACAGCATGTCATGTACTGTACGCAAGTATTTGTCACTGAAACCAGTGTACAGATCTGTACACAGGTTTCCCTTATAGCAACTCGCATGTCATACATGAGTTTCTAGTATCAATACTCGCGTATGCCTTCCCTTGACATTAAAAATAATAAATCGCGATTAATTGAGATTTGTTAAGCCCTAAACAATAACTATCTTAACTATCTCAACCTCCTCAACCTTCGAAACTGCCTTATTTCACTAAGTATAAATAAAGGCCTTGGGGAGGGCATTAATTAATGATACTTGGAGAGTAAAGTTATACTGATGGTATCTATTTAGAAGTCTTTGGAGCAGCAGAACTCAGAATCCTTTGGTTTCAGAGGAATCCTTGTTTCAGGCGTTGGGTTGTAACCTTAACTCATTCACTATTGTTAATAAAGATAATCCTTATTCCAAATGTGTGTTGAATATCTTTCATGTAACATGGTTTGATGAATATTTATGATTAAGCACTCTATATATTGTTTATCTAACTTGTGATATATACATGTATAATTTTTCACTTGTAGGATTTTCTCTTTGCAGGTGAAGGAGAAACATCCCTAAAAGCTTTGGAGGAGAAGCGGAGCGGGAGAAGACAAAGTTTGGATCAACCGTCATAAATCAGGTGAGTCTATCCTATATTCTTATTTTCTTTCTATACTTTAAAGCATTAGAGGAATTTTGGGGTATAAAATTGGCCTCCTAAGGAAAATAATAAAATAATAGTTAAAATAATAAAATAATATTGATTAATTTTGGAGGAAGAAAGAAAAAAACTACTTTTCATGTTCGTATTTTCGACATATCTCCCTATGTTTTTACTCAAATTTCGATTGGGAGAGATCGTTGGATGCAAAATTTGATTTTGCATCCAACGAGTACCCACACTGCATACTTTTGACAGACCTCGATACCACAAAAACAAGAAATACCTGAAAAAACGTGATGATGACATCATCATCACATTTTTTCAGGTATTTCTTGTTTTTGTGGTAGCGAGGTCCGTCAAAAGTATGTAGTGTGGGTACTCATTGGATGTAGAATCAAATTCCACATCCAATGAGCTCTCCCGATCGAAATTTGAGTAAAAACACAATGAGATATGTCGAAAATACAAACAAAAAAAGTAGTTTTTTTTTTATGACAAATATGTCAATTCAACCCTTATGGTTGACTCATTTTATTGAAATTCTATTGGTTCTTGAATTCCAACTCACAAAAACTTATTTTGGCACGTTTTCTTATAAGGCCCATTTTAGACCCCAACTTGCCTCTAATGCTGATTGTCTGCAAGTTTTAAGAGTACGTTGGTAACCCCAGACTTTTGGTTATAAGGTGTTTATTCCTAAACAACATGTATGAGGGATATAAATTGGAAGAAGATGGACTTCTTACTTATAAGGGAAGAATTTATATTCCGAATGTAGCAGATTTGAGGAGGGTTATTATGGATGAAATCCATCAAGATCCATATTTTGGTCACCCAAGATACGAGAAGACAATTGCTACAGCCACAAAGCAGTACTTCTGGCCTTGAATGAAAAAGGATATGGCTGAATACATTTCAAGGTGCATGAAATGTCAACAGGTAAAGGTTGAGCATCAACATCCAGCAGGCTTGTTGCCGCCTTTGCCAGTTTCAGAATGGAAATGGGAAGTTATTTCCATGGATTTTATTACAGGATTGTTGATGACTTGGAGACAACATGATTCCATCATGGTTGTGGTAGACAAGTTGCCAAAGGCAGCACATTTTATACCAGTGAAGTCCACGCATAAGACTAATGACATCGCAAAGATCTTCATGAAATTTTTTAAATTGCATGGATTGCCAAAGGCAATAGTCTTTGACAGAGATGTCAAGTTCACCTCCAATTTTTGGAAGGGGTTGTTTGCAGATTTGGGTACAAAGCTAAACTTCAGCACTGCATACCATCCTCAGATAGATGGGCAGACAGAGAGAGTTAATTACGTGCTTGAATACATGCTTCGCATGTACGTGATGAACAAACCCACTAAGTGGGAGGAGCAATTACACTTGGTAGACTTTGCTTATAACAATGGATAGCAAGCATCCTTAGAGATGAGTCTGTATGAAGCTTTGTATGGAAGAAGGTGTAGGACACTGGTGACTTGGGATAATCTAGTGAATGGGGTTGTGCTTGGCCCAAAATTGCTCAAGGAGATGGAGTAAGAGGTTGTAAAGATCAGGTAGAATCTGAAAGCAGCACAGGATAGACAGAAAAACTATGCAGATAAGCATAGGGTGAATAGGGAGTTTACTGTTGGGGATCATCTTTACCTCAGAGTGAGGGCAAGGAAGAGTTCCTTGAAGCTTGGAAGTTGTGCCAAGCTGTCACCAAAATATTGTGGGCCATTTGAAGTGCTTGAAAGAATAGGGCTAGTTGCATATATACTTGCATTGACTACTAGCACTAGAGCTCATAATGTTTTTCATGTTTCTTTGCTTAAGAGATATGTACATGATCCTAACCATGTGATAAATTAAGATGTGATTTAGGTGGAACCCGAGGGAGAGTTTTGAACCGAGACAATGCACATCCTCGACAGGAAGGTCACAATGCTCCAAAACCAATCCATAGGGCAGGTAAAGGTGCAATGGGAACATTACAGGCCTGAAGAGGCTACGTGGGAGCTGGAGGATGCAATGCGATTGGTACATCCATTTTTGTTCAATTTTGCAAAACATTGAGGTAGTACCAGTGTAGCATTTTGTTCAAATTTTGTAAATCACTAAGGACAGTGCTATTGAAGGGAGAGGGGAATGTAACACCTTGGTTTTGACCCCATTTGCATTAAAGGTATATGATGTATATATTGTAATTAATCATGGTGCGGAGCTAAAGGCAAAAGTCCCACCATTGATTTGGTTGTCATATGTTCGGATATTGAAATCGTTGCTGATGGTATATCGTGATATATGGCACATATTAGTTTTAGCATCATGTAAATATACATCTTTAATTAAAATAAACCCCAACCAACTATGTCAATGCAACCATAATGAAAAGGGCATGATATTCCCATGGATAAGGGGGGCAATTGTTAAACCTTGAACCAATGGGGAAAAATCCATGTGTCAACTACCCATTTAAAAATGATGATGTTAGTTAAGGGCAGTTATTGTTGGGAAATGGAGTGTGGTAGGACTGTCAATCATTTCCCACATGCACACTCCACCAATAGGTTGAATCTCATGTTGGAAGGAAAAACCACCACCGCCATCACTCCAAGGGGACTCTCCATTCTCTCCACTACACCATTCTCTCCATTGTTGGCTCATCCTCATGCACCGATTGGGGATTGCTGATTGTTTTTCTCACGCAGCAAGATGGAGAGCTGTTTCTATCACCACAATTTCCCTGTGAAGGGCAATTTACGATTTTGCTATTGTAGATTACTATTGAGTGGTTTTGGCCATGATAGGGCCAAGAATAACTCAAGAATTGATTTCCCATGTCCAAGCAATGAATAGCTTGTTTGGCTGCGTGTATGCAGTGGTTGGTATTTGGACTGTGTTGGAGTGGGCATGACGAAAAACCACCACTACCATCACTCTAGGGGGACTCTCCATTCTCTCCACTATGCCATTCTCTCCATTGTCAGCTGATCCTCATGCACTGATTAGGGATTGCTGATTGTTTTTCTCACGCAGCAAGATGGAGAGCTATTTCTGTCACCACAATTTCCCTATGAAAGGTGATTTACGATTTTGCTGCTGTGTGTATGTGTTTCCATGCCGATTTTCAGACTATGTAATTTTTCTGTCACTTCATTTATTGAGTCAGGGCAGTAGTTTCCCCACGTTGTTCATTTGATGTGATTTCATTCACATCTTGGAGCTGTTGTAGATTACTATTGAGTCATTTTGGCCACGATAGGGCCAAGAATAACTCAGGAATTGATTTCCCCTGTCCAAGTGGTGAATAGATTGTTTGGCTGCGTGTATGCAGTGGTTGGTCTTCGAACTGTGTTGGAGCATTAGAGGAAATTCGGGGTCTAAAATGGGCCTTATAAAAAGACGTGCCAAAATAAGTTTTTGTGAGTTGGAATTCAAGAACTAATAGAATTTCAATAAAATAAGTCAACCATAATGGTTGAATTGACATATTTGTCATTAAAAAAACTACTTTTTTTGTTTGTATTTTCGACATATCTCATTGTGTTTTTACTCAAATTTTGATTGAGAGAGCTCGTTGGATGCAGAATTTGATTCCGCATCGAACAAGTACCCACACTGCATACTTTTGGTGGACCCCGCTACTCCAAAAATAAGAAATACCTGGAAAAACATGATGATGACATCATCATCATGTTTTTCCAAGTATTTCTTGTTTTTGGGGTAGCGGGGTCCACCAAAAGTATGCAGTGTGGGTACTCATTGGATGTGGAATCAAATTCTGCATCCAACAAGATCTCCCAATCGAAATTTGAGTAAAAAAACAGGGAGATATGTCGAAAATACAAACACAAAAAGTAGTTTTTTTTCTTTTTTCCTCCAAAATTAATCAATATTATTTTATTATTTTAACTATTATTTTATTATTTTAACTATTATTTTATTATTTTAACTATTATTTTATTATTTTCCTTAGGAGGCCCATTTTAGACCCCAAAATTCCTCTAATGTGGGGATGAGGGCTTGGTTTGCTTGACAAACATGGTGTGTTTGGGAACCACATAGACAGAGCTAAAGGGATGGCTTTCTTCTCCACAACCCCTGAATAGCACTAGAAGGGAGGTCAGGGCCTGAGGGACCGTGTAGCAGAGAAGGGACTGATTTCCTTGTGTTGGGCATGTTGTCCGTCGATTGCACACCAGCAGCAGAAATATTTTGAAAGCTGTCTCCTCACTTGAGAAAGTGGGAGAGCTGAGACCTTGGGGGCAAGTATAGAGCTAGGTACTGTCACCTACTCCTAGCTCCTCTGTTTAGGCTAACTCCTAATGAAGCCAAGGGGGGTAGTCCCTAACAAAGAGTTTTATATGGCTTAATGTTTAAGTTAATTTTTAGATGTTTCGGATGCAGATGGGTGTTGTTTAGGATTTATTGTGATTTAAGATGATTAATGTGATGAATTTAACATAGGACAAAGCAATCCACATTGCTATCACCAGAATTGAAAGATAGACAAATATTTGAGAGCTTCATGAAATAGATAAAGCATTCACAGATATGATTTATAATCAAACATTCGATGGACAAATGGCCTAGATTATCAACAGTGCGTAAAAGATAGGACTAGTGCCTATGGAGTCAACTTATCAGAGATGCTTCGAGTGTAAATATGATGTGAATCCCAAATGATGCCAGTGAATGTTAGGTTTTGCAAGTGATCTTGGTAAGTTTTAAGAGTTTTTACTTGTGATCTTCGCTTATGGTAGCTGGATGTCTTGACCGGTAATACCTTCAGTGGCTTCATTTGAAGACATGATGGACCAGTCTGGGGTCAAAGGTAAGTGTTCAATAACTTAACTACCAGTGCCCAAATTGGATAGCCCGGCGCCCACACTTGGAATTTGCCCACATGTCTCGGTATTTATCGAACAACGCTGGTGCGTTGGTTATGGGGAAATTTTTTAGTTAAGTTCCTCTTGTGGGGTTTAGAGATCCAATGTCATTTCTGGGTATTCTGATCTAAGATCGGTTAGAGCATACTCTGGCAAGGAGGGAAGGGGGTTAATTAATTAAAGGGATGTGAGTTGCGAATTTTATTAAACTAATTAATTAAAACTCTCCAACAAAGAGTGCTCTTGACCTCGTCTTATGACAATGGTTCAAGAGACTTAGCTAATCTATATGCTTGATGCAAGGATATGCAGTGGGAATGCTCTCCAATAGAGAGTGCTCTTGACTTGGATTATGGAAAGTTCAAGAGACTTTCAAGATTAATTGATTAACTTATTAAACAATGAAAAGACAACTCTCTAATAGAGAGCACTCTTGATCTACAAAGTGAGATTCAAGATATTTCTACTTTAAACAGTTGAATTACTTATGAAAGATACAAAAAATTAAAAGATGAAGTAATCAACCTAGTTAATGAAACAAAATGGGCTAATCTAACAATTAGTATCTACTTTGCAAAAAAAATGAAACAACTCTAAGTACTCAAAATAAATCTAAGCTAAAAACAAAAAACACTCTTCCCCAAATGGGGAAGAAAAACCAAGTATGGGAGGCCCTATCCCACTTAGCCTTGTTTTATTAATGAAGTACAAATGCCTTTGGAACTTAATCCTTGGCAGGACTTTTGAGAACTAACTTAAGTAAAATGAAAAACTCTTATGAGTTTGTACAAAGGAGAATGAATTCCTTTTTGGCTTTGGATCCTTGTCTTTGGATCTAGTGCTGCTTGCTCTTTCTTGTTTGGTTTTGCTTTTGGTTCACATGTGGATAAGAGCTCTAAACAAGGACTAGTAAGAGAGTTAGGAAACCAATTTTAATCTATGATTCGAAAAGATCAAGTGGATGAGAAGACAAGTACATTATGAGATGAAATAAAAGATCAAAACAATGGAATGAGACCCAAAATCAAAACTTGGAAAGGATCAGGCAAACTCACCGTTTTTTTGTAAAATGCACGATTTTTGACGAAATGACTTGGAACTTTTTGCGAATTTAAAATTAAAGATTTTTTAACATTTTAGGCTAATTTCCAGAATCTGGAAAATAGTAGAAAATTGCAGAAAATCAGTAAAAAAATAGCAAGTACAAAATTGTACGTTTTTCGAGAAAAAGTCAAAAAATTAAAAAATTAAAATTTCTGAAAAAATTTCTGGTTTTTATTGAATTTCTATATTTTTAGAATTAACAGAAAAAAGTCAAAAAACAGCAAGCTTGAAATGGCACGCTTTTTGAGAAAAAGTCAAAAAATTAAAAAAAAATTGAAATTTTTTTGAAAATTTTCTAATTTTTAATAGATTTCCAGAATTTAGAATTAATGGAAAATATAGAAAACCAACAAGCCTAAAAAAGACGGAAAGTTTGCATGTTTTTCGAGAAAACTCGTGCACGTTTTCCAAGGCAAAAAAGAAACATGGATTTACAAACTTGAAATGAGACTAGGATCTTAGATCTAGTAAAAGTTAAAGATTTGAAAACAGTAGATCTAAACCCAACAAGTAGATCAAAGTATGAATCTTTGATCTACTTTAGCCAATCATAATGCAAGATCTAGAAGTGTAAATAAATTGAAAATACTTGCCCTACTTGGAAAACAAATCGATAGGATAAAACCTGTAAAAATGTAGATCTGCTTTGTAGTAACTAATGTAACCAATAGATTTTTTGAAGTTTGTGGTTTGATGGATACGGCAAGCAAGCCCTTCGTTTCTTGATTTCTTAATGTAGAAGACTCCCTTAGGCACCTGTAGAATGAATGCATAAAGCAAACAAGAGCTCTTGTGTTTGGGAGAATAGCTGAAAGCCACAAAACTTAAGAGAAAAGCATAGATCAAATAATATTGTGCTAGGTTGTTAGCCTTCTAATCACAAGATCATATACTTAACAATCAAAAGAAATGAACTAAGAATGGTATCACCTTGAACAAGATGAAGCATGGCACACAAATAACTCCCACATGGACCTCCAAAGTCTTCTTGCTTTATTCAAATTCAAAAGATATTACAAATTTTTCCAGAGTATACTTGCACAAATTCTCCATCTCAATAGAGCTGAAAGAGCCTCTATTTAACAAATGAGAGAGTGCTAAAACCCTAAAACCAAAAAACCAACCCTAACCAGCTTAGCCACCTAACAAAAATCCCAGACCTAAACCAAAGAACCGGGAGTGAGGGGAGGCCTCCACCTAGGCAAGGCGCCCCCACTCCAAACCTATGCACTAAAAATAATCCAAGGATGAGGCCACACGTGTGATGATGCCCTCATGAGGAGAGAGGGGTGTGAATACCTTAAGGAGGCATCTGGATGTAGGTAAGCTCATCCTTTAGGTCTGGCAGGAGCTTGAGCTAGGTTTGGGAAGCCCACTGATGGTGCAAGCTTCAGTATTCACCTTAATCAAATCACCGGACCAATGAGTGCCCTCCATCTCATCTTTAGTTGGAGATGACATGTCTGCTAACTGATAATAAATTAATTGCTGTCTTAATGATGACTGAAGCTGAGTTATGATAACTCCAATCATCATAAGTGCTCCATTATATGTCATTTAGCCTTTTATTTCACTGAATTTGGATTAATTTGGAGATTTTTAATTTTCTCCAAAATAATCATTTTTTAATAAAAATTCATTTTTTTACTCAAAACTGACTTTTTTGAGTAAAAAGGCATTACGTGTCCGATTGTTGATCTGAAAGTTGGTTCTGGATGGCTGTCTAATCAAAAATGATTTTTGGATTAAGGTTAGAGCCTTCAATCAATGAATCTGGAGCCTGGATAACTTATTTACCATGAATGGGTTTTTTCCATTTAATTTATGGAAAAATTAACCCAAAAAACTGAGGAAAAGTAATTAAAAATTAAAAAAAATAAAAAAATTCACTGTTCGAAAATGATCTTTTCGAAATTTTTTTATGTGTCCAGATGACTTAGGACATGACCATGATCTATCTAAATAATGTCTAGTAGGATTATAACACTCAGTTGGGCTCTAATAACCCCCCAAGGCCCAAAATTCAACATCGGGCATTCCAGCTTTGGAGGAAGCGGGAGAAAATCTCGTCAATTATACTCGGCTAAAGGCAAAGCATAATTGTCAGGGGAAAAAAACTCCCTGGAATACCCTATTTGAGATTCTATGTCCTAGGAGACTGAACCACTCAAAAATATCCTACTAGCACATTTTATTACAAACCCCATGGGGCGATGGTCAAAATTATTCAAATAAAAAAGCGACTAGCCAAGATTGGCTAGACAAGCAGATGGATCAACTGATACACTAGAATCAAACTTTGAACAAGTCTGTCAACCGGAAACTCCTCAGGTAACCGAAATATGGTACAAAAAAGTTGGTAACAGGGCATGTGTGGGTGTTCTAGAAGTTAGGCTATATGTGTCCTTATCTCTTCAATGAGCTCACCAGCTTAGCATTTATCCTTTCCCAGCTCTTGGATGGCCTGATAAACCCAACTTCATTGGCTTGGATGATCCATTGTTTTCTTGATAAACCCAACTGTGTCGGCTTGGTTGATCTGCTGTTTTGTGTATCCTTGGCTATGTTTAAGCCTGCTTGTTCCTTATTCCTTAGGGAATCATGCCTAGCTCGGGGGTGGCAGAGTTACTGAGAGATTAAGGAGCATGCTGGCCTACAGTTGGGTGGAACGTTGCAGCGATGTAGCTAGTTGCAGGATGATTTCTTTATAAGATAAGTATTCTTGACCATTTCGTTTCTACGATCGTGTTTACTGTTAATGAATTATAATGAACATGTTTGAATGAATGAATGTATGTTTGCTTCCGCTATGTATGTGAATGATTATGCATCTTAGCATGTTTTATGTTCAATCATTTCAGTTTTATGTATGTTCATGTTCATGTGGGTGGTTTTGCCCAGATGGTTAATGCGATGGTAGTGTCCTCTTCGTCGGTCGGAGGGTTGAAGATGCTACACAAAATATCTTGGGCCTTGGAATCAATTATGGACAGCTGTCATTTTTATGACTCGATCTTAACTTGTGACATCAATTCTCCTCCTGTGACTTATATTTAACCTTGGCTAAGTTTCCTTCTATTTCCACAGACAAATTGTCTCCTGGCATCATTTCTCCGCTTGTGATAGACAAAGAGTCTGCAACAGTTTTCCTCCATCTGTGACTTACTAGCAGTCTATAAAGGTTTTTGCTTCTTTTTGTGACAGCTCATATCCTATGATCAAAACAAAACAATCAGGTTCCATTCACTATTCCTTTTACATGTGTTCCATCCAAGTTTTTTAATTGCACTATGCCTCCGTCAGTGATATGCGTTACAATATACAGTACAATCCAATGTGTTTTTAGCTTATTCAAATGCTTAAAGCATTTCCTATCATATAGAAGAACAAGTCCTCTGACCAAAAATTATTTTGCTTGATGTGGTGATCATGCCATACTTTTAGTGGCACTGATTCATCCTATTTTTTAAGTAGTCAATAACAGTAATAATATATCTTGTACCTGCGCACTTCCCTATTGAACTAATAGGGCCCAGAAAATAAACAACTCATTTATCAAATTCTTGTAGAGTTATTTGGGTTACTAATGGACTTTCATCTCATCGTGAGGAATTTTTGGTTCTTTGACATACATCACAACAACGACAGTATTCTCGGGCATCTGCATCCATGGTGGGCCACCACAATCCCGCTTGCACTATATTTCACACTATATCTTTTCAAACAAATTTTCCTCCTACAACACCATCATGCGCTTCATTTAATATCATTCGTCGCTCGTGTTCCAAGATGCAATGACAAAGAATCTCATCAGGGACCATTTTATATAACTTTCCAGCGATCAACTAGAAGTCTGCATCTCACACAGCTAACGATTTATTCTGTGCAATAGTAAATTGAGCTAGTGCATGGCCCGTGCTAAAATTTTTTATGATGTATTTGTAATGATCATTAAACATTCTTATCACAAATAATTATGCATCATGGAAACTATCATCGAGGTTACCAGGATCGTCATCACTTTCGATCCTCGACATATAGTCTGGTCCTGAATTCATTTGCCCTATTTTAACAATAAATTCAAAGTCAAATTGCTAAAAAATGAGAATCCACCAAAAAATATTCCCCCCAAACACTGGCTTATTTACCGGGTATTTCAATGTTGAATGATCTATGTACATTTTGAAATGTCCACCCAGCAAGTAGTGTCAATATTTCTGTAGAGTGTATAACATAGCTAGTCCTTCTCTTTCCATCATGGTATAGTTCATCTCTGTTGGTTATATTTTTCTACTATCGAAGGAAATGAGATGATCAATCGACCCATCTCTAAGTTGTGCTACTACCACATTGAGCGTGACAGACGATGCATCGACATGTACATGAAATTCCTTTGTCATTGCGACAGGTATGTCTTCAAATATCTTTGACTTGATTCCTTACAATGCAACATCAATCGACGAATGATCATTGACAAATTCAAATGTGTGTATGAATCTAGTATCTAATTCATCCTATTCAATAATTCCTCATCTCAGTTCAACTAATGTGTACCATTTCCTTGGTATCATTCCTAATGTGTGTATGAACTGATGAACCCATTCATGTCAAAGACATTTCTCCCATGTCACACGGCAATACTCTATATGTTCGAAAGTATTAGTCAATACTATATACTTTCAACCAGTATAGCTGGTCTCTTCTCCAAATATTATCTCCAACAATCTTCAACATTGTGGCCATTCTGAGATACATTCTTTATGTGCAACCCACCATCTGGCGGGTGTAGCTTTCAGTGAAAAGTCTAGGGTGTACAATCGGTGATGTTCTGTGAATTTTTCTTCAAAATCAGTCAGAAAATATGCAAGGTTAGGTAAACCTTCATAGGTAGGTAGATCACTTGCCTCAATTCCAACCCATTGCATAGATCATGTAATTCTTCTGCACTTTTTCATGGATACTTCATGCATCCTATTCTATAATTTTTCCAATGCTTCTCTAGAATATGATGTAAAAGAAATAATACTCCACCACTTAATATTTATGTCAACCATTGGGTTTACATAGTCGTCCCTTGCAGATGTCATTTTATAAATATTGTCCATACAATTGCCTTGACCTTCACTATTTACTGGCTCTACGTATATATAACCTTCTAGAAGATCAATAGGTACGACCACCCTTAGCTCTAAATATTCAAATGCTAATATTCTTTTCTTAATATTGATAATGGTTTTATTATCAATCACCTAGTTGATCCACAAAAGTGCAGGATACGAGGTTGTGTCATCGACAATGTCGATTACTTAAAAGTCATCATATGTTCTCAGGCCTTCTACCTCGATAGGCACCTTGATAGTTTTTCTAAATTATTTTACTTAGGATCTTTATCTGAAATAATAACAAGAACAACAATACATCAAATATAAATAAGAGACACAAGACAAATATTTTCATCGGGGAATCCATAAAGGAGAAAACCCCGCAAACTTCCTCAGAATAGTTTCGTCCCAAAGATAACATGACAAGATAACAAATCAAGAACAATATGTCTGCAACATCTCTCTATCCCTCCTCTTCCTCTCTCTCCTAAAGCACACATGAGAGATCAATTGAAGTGCATGACAAATGACTAGTCAACCTCCTAGTTTTTAACTCAATGGTTGAGTTGTTAACTCAACCACTAAGTCAACCAAGTTCCTTGTGGGGCCAACCTACCTAAGAATACACATAAATACATTTTACTTTATTTAACCTGGGGACTATTTCCCCGAGTTACAATAGAGGGTTTACCTTAGTGACCATACAGAATGATGGCATCCCCAAAGGAGGAATACACATCGCCAATGGGGGTACAAAAATATAAAACAGTAATATACATCAGAATATCTTCTAAATTTACAATTACAAGAACACTCTTTATTAACTAGGAAGGTATTCTCTCACCACAGTCATCAACACATATGGTCATCATCATTGAGTCATCATTGTCATTGTTTTCAGTGTCCTTATCTTCTGCAATCTGTCGCATCTATCCGTCATAGGAATTTTCTACAGAGACAACCCTTTTTCATGTTGGATGTAGGCCTAGACCTCATCTAGGTCTTCATCATATCCATGAGAAATCCATTGCGTAGGTATATACCATGACCATTCTTTACATTGCCACTGCAATGACATGTGTCTCCTACCGTCTTCTCATCATATCAAATCATCATGTAGGTACAACCCATAACCTTCTTTACATTTCCATGACAATAACCTTTGTTTCCTACCTTTATATTTGTGTATCCATATCATCTCTTTTGTCTTGCATAAAACAAAACAAAGCACATAGATCACAGTCCATATGCATGCCATGTTCGTTATATCAACATAGGAACATGCCAGGATGACACCAAGACAATCCTACATCTACCACTATGTGCGAACCTGCAAGGAGCACACTCGATGCATTACATCTCTCCATGGTCAACCTACATTCTACCAATAAAGGATAATCACTTAGGTGCACCTCTCATGCTTCGTGACCTTATCATCTCAACATGGGAACAAATATATCTCATATATATGTAAGGACGAATTACGGCCCAACAACCTGCTACACCAGAACCTTTTACATTCTTCTGGTCAACCTCAAGGGATTACATCTGAACAACCTGCATCTAGGATGTTTTCTGTTCAGATAAAATTTGAGGCATATTACGTCTGAGTAACCTACCTACCACTCCAAGTCTCATTCTTTACACTCAGCCAACCCACAGGGTGTATTACATCCGAATAACCTATGTACCATGCTAGGACTCATTATTTATATTTGGATAACCCGTCACAGGACTGATTACATCTGAGCAACCTGATTACATCTGAGAAACTTGCTACACCAATATTTTTCCCGCTCAGACAACCTATCTCATTTCCTATGTGAGATATAATGCATAAGCTATTTATAGCATAGAACACATCAGGATTGATTACATCTAAGGATAACCTATGATCTTCTTCGGGACTTATCCAAGGATAACCTATAGTACTAATTATGTCTGAGAAACCTACGAGCTTCGCTAGGATGTTATGCTCAGACAACCTTGTTAAAATAATGTAAATTTAGAATATATTCTAGATTTATTGTATTCTTGCTATTGGACATGATTTTGGTCTTGTTAGAATCATTGAAGGATGCAATATAAATCTCTAAATGTAAGTCGGGTCATTAGTACCTAAGTGTCAATATAATAAATGTTATTTGTAATGTCCAGTTGGACAAGTCGGCCCTGACAGCTAGTGAATTCAGCCCCACCAAGTTAGAATTCAAGTCAACAGAAGAATATAAATAGGGAGGCACTCCCCTTCATATGTACTCACGCATTCAAGCTGGTTTTAGGAAGAGAGAGAAGCAGTAGTGCACCAAGAAGGAGGAAGTAGTTGTTGTCCAGATTTTACACTGCACTGATTGAGTTCTATACTGAGGAAGTTTTGCAGGTTTTTCTCCCTTGTGGTTTCCCCAAAGAAAATATATGTGTTCTTGTGTTCTTATGTTTTTGTGCATGTTGTTATTTCAGTGGTCTTCTAGTGGAAAATTGTTTTAAGATATCATCTAAGAAATTATAAACAATTTTAACAAACCTATCTTCTCTATCTATGCTAGAAGTCTTGTTCTGGATCATGCCATGTATTTCTTTGAAGTACATGAGCTTCACTTTTGATATTTCTGCATAGAATCACATCAGGACAGAATACGTCCAACGATAACCTACGAGCTTCACCAGAACTAATTACATCTGCGAAAAACCTACAAGATTGATTACATCTAAGTAACCTACGAACTTCGTCAGGAATTTTACACTTGGATAACGTATATATCCAGCTATTCTAGAATTCATCACTCCCTTTTTTGAGGGACCTCGATCCGTATCACATACCAGAGCTTCACTACTCCTCTCTGCATCATAAAAAAATGCAAGTCAGATCAATCAAATCAAATAGTATCTATAAAAAAAACATACTACCTCACAACTAGACGAGCAAGTGGAAACATATTTTTCCTCAGTTGTACTCAACACCATGCAGGACTACATCTTGCTAATCCAGTAGACCATACTAGATATTAAACTGAAGAATAAACCCAAAGTTCTCTTCTTCTTAGTGGCACTTCCTACCCAATCTAAATCAACATAACCATGCAAGTTAGTCTTTTGATTCATATCATACGTGATCCCATACTCAACTATACCCTTCAAGTACCTCACTACATGATTTTCAACAAGGTGAACATGTGTTAGATTCATCAAGAACTGGCTCAGGGTGTTCACAGAAAAGATTATAATCGGTCTTGTATTCATTAGATACATCAGTGAGCCAATAATCTGATGATACATCATGTCATCAATCAAATCTGATGAAGCATCACACAATAGCTTCAAGTTTGATGCCATCGGTTTGGGTATCGCCTTGCGGTCCAGTATTCCGAATTTCTTCAGAATCTCCCCTGCATATTTTCCTTGACCAAGGAAAATCCCATCTACATTCTGCCACACCTCCATTCCTAAGAATTAGTGCATCATCCCTAGGTATTTCATCTTGAACTTTGTATAAAGTATCCCCCTTGCATATTTAATGAGTTCCTCTTTGCCTGTCAGGAGAAAGTCATCAATAGACAGTAGGATCATCATTGGTATTTTTCATTAAACCTTGAAGCAAAGGTTCGGATCTTGTTTACTCTCAGTAAATCATGGGGCCATCAATAAGTTGTCCATCCTGCCATACCATGTCGAACATGAGGATCTTCTGCGGTCACTCCCTCTAAAGTGAAGCATCATTCTCCCTCTTCCTTTTGTACTCTATGTATCGAAACATTCTGCACTAGAGTGACAAGTAGATTCCTTTGCTACCAATATTCTATGTATCCAACTAATTTCATTGGATACCAAGATCCTCTATATTGAACTTTTTTTTAAAGTTCCTCTCGCACCCATCTATGATCTTGTCATACTCTATAGGATTTCATCTTCAACCTTGTGGAAAAGGTTAAGATATTCATCACTCTAGCTAATCTTCAAGGTCCTCATGTAACTATATCTTCTATCCCATGGGTGCCTTATGATCTCATAAGGCCTTCTTTAATTTTCACACATGAGTCTGTACCTCGCAACTGGTACAAATGCCTCCTTGTATTCTATGCCTTATTTCTGTGAGAGGCCTCATGCTACGACTCTTTCCTTGTATCCCTCGATGTTGCCATCTGTTGCATCCTAGATCTTGTCGATCCATATGGAAGACACTGCGGAATTCCCTTCAGGTCTTGACACTGCATTTTAGACATAATTCCTCTTGATCGACTAGTACTCTTTGATCATAGTCTCCTTCCCTTTCTTCTTGGCTACTTCTTCATAGATGGAAAGATCTGCATCAATGATGTCGCACAACAGTGTCACAAACCTAGAGTGTGTTCAAGGCCTCTTGCTTTATTTGGAAGTCTCATCATACTGTTGTTCATCTTGGATGATTTCTCATTCCCAATATGGTATTCATCTCTCGAGGTGGATCTACTGTTATACTTTTTATTCTTTTGTCGAAGCTCTTTCTTTTGCCATAGTGTCTATGACCCATGAAGCTTCAGGTTCCTTTTCTGATCTGTCATTACTTGTTCTTTGGAATGATATACAAGTATTAGTTTCAATATTAGAAACATCTCATAATTTCCAAAACATATTAATAGTGACAAATATATGTCACATAGTCATGCAACTATCTTAGCCAATGCTACAACATTCATCCAAATCTCATACACATACAATAACTTATATATTCCTTCTAACCTCAATGTTATTAAGAGTGTGTACTACTCCTAATATGTCAGCAAAGAGATTTCAATCTAGATAAGTAGAAATGGAATGTTGTACAACATCATTGACTTCTTACCGATAATGTGCAATTGAGTAGTATAAATGCAAATACTCAAACATCACTAGTACAAATGATCAATTTTGCCACGGAAAAAACGTGGCAATATCCACGGAAAAGTGTGGATATTGCCACGTCTAAGTGTTTTTTTTCTCGTGGCAGTCATTTCGTCGCAATAGCGACGACCCGTTAATTGCGTGGCAAGAGCGACGGGACTACGTTGCAATTGCGACGGCCCTTCCTAGAATGAAAAAAGCCCATACCCCAATACCTGCGACGGTACGACGTCGCTATATCGACGAGTGAGTGTCGCTATATCGACGAATAAGCGTCGCAAAGTTCCACGAGGAAGCGTCGCTATATTGACGAGTAAGCGTCGCAAAGTTCCACGAGCTGAGTATGTCCAGTCAATAACATCTTGCACAAGACTGCTCTTGAAGGCACCATTAAAGCCTGTGAAAGACATTTACCAATACACAATTCAAGTACATCACACTTACTAGATAAACAACGCAAACAAATACATACAGAAAATGTTAATGCAGAGACAGAACAACATGTATTCATATTAGCAGTGCAACAAGCTGGGTCAATCACCACCAACAAATAGTCCACACCCCAGCTTGTTAAAAAAATTCTATGACTTCTTTCATAGCCAAAGAGCCGCATGCTGATCCACAAGCATGCAAGCAACAATAGAATTAGCAAAAGTAAAATTCACTAACACTGTCTTCATCTCCATAGCAAATTTGTTTCTTTCAAATCAGTACACTCTTAGCTATTTGAAACAGAAATAGTACCAAATCCTAACTAAAAGGCTGCTTCTCACCTCAGGTACAAAGAGTGCACTTCTTAATCCAATTGCATTTTCAATAGCTATTTGAATATCTTTATCCATCATACCATCACAGGGATCAACATCCTGTCACAGAGTGATAAGTGTGTTAAATTGTTACTCTGTTGATTCGTTAAGCAAATTCTTGCAGTCACAAAGTCAATACAGAATCATAAAAGACATAAAATAGCTTAATGCCTACAGCTGAACAAAAAAGTCTATGAATTTGAAAAACTAAATCATGTGTACAAGGTAGATAACATACATCTAATCTCTTGACAAATACTGACTGAAAAATGTAGTGGATTTGCGCTCCTCCACCCAACTCAGATGT